>CAWUFW010009163.1:600000-810960 GCA_963921515.1 Calotriton arnoldi
GTCTTAAGAGTGGCGGGCCAGCTAGAACATTGAATTACCTCAGCTAATTTGACCAAGATCGCTTTAATCTGGAGACTGACACCCTCACGATCCATACCAAAAGAGCTAGACGTTGAATAGGAAGACACTCCTCTGCTCAAAGAGAAAAGGATAGTGTATTATTTGTCAGGAAGGGAAGAACGCAGGGATCGTAGCAGAGAAAACCAAGTCTGCATGGCCAGAACAGAATCACTACTATCACTATTTTCAGAAGCAGACAAAGTATAAGTGGTATAATATGTTAATGGAAAGGGGGCAAAAACAAAGCACAAGAGAAGGCCACGGTATAGATAGGGCATCTACTCCCTATGCCTCTAGTGTGGGAAAACAAATATACAGAATCTTGAAAAGTGAGTGTTTTCCAGAGAATCAGAAATCTAGGAATGGTTCTCTAAAACCCTGGCATCTGTCATTGAAGATTTCCAGGTGCCAAGATAGAACCCAAGAGGTCTGCTTAATCTGTCCACTTGCAAATTGTCCTTTCTTTTAATATGCACTGTTGCTAGATGTAACCAATGGCGTTCAGCCCACGATTAGATCATCATTGCCACCAGATTGAGGCTGCTGATCCAATTCCCCCTTGGCAAGTGATATATGCCACGGACACTAGAATGTCCGTCCTGGCAATATCCTGTTGCACTGGTTTTAAAACCGGAGGCGGGCCTGGATGAGGAGGAAACCCCCCTGGTTAAGGACTCTGGTTTCAGCCCACACTACAGTTGGTGATGAAAGAAAGTGGATGTAACTTTTTCTCACAAGTTATCAATAAAACAGTTTTCCTCACAACTCTGAAACTGGGTGGATCTAAGAAATAATTACTGTTGAAACAGTTTAACAGGGATTGGAAAGTCCTAATTTTAATATGAAAATCTATATAAAGAGAACTTTATGTACTATGGGTAATAACCATATTATTTGAAAAAAAATCACAGGATGCTTGCAATAGAAAAGACTTTTCAGATTCCTAATCTGATTCTTGTTCTGAGGCTAAGATAACAGAGTCACCGCCTCTCCCTTGTATGTTGCACAATGAAAGATCCACAATGAAAAGTGCAATAGTTACTCATGAGCTTTTTTTTTTATTTTAACCACTAGAGCAGGCTTTTCCACTGAGTAGCTCGTGAGCTACTGGTAGCTCTCCATCTACCTGTGAGTAGATCTCCTGTGTGCAGCCCAGCTTACTAATGATTGAATTAATATATGTACACCAAAATTGAGAGTGTGTATTGTGTGAAATTTTAGAACTCATTAGCTGATGTTTTGAGAAAAATGGCTCAATTTTCAATACATATCTAAAGCGGATATTTGAGATATAAATAATGTGGCTTTACATACTTATTACCAATATCATAACCTTGGTGCCAGAGGCACTGCAGCTATCGCGCAATGTAATACGTTACTTGAAGCATTAAAAATTGATAAAGCCTCTTTTACAATACTGCTAGCAATCCTGCCTGATGTACTGAGGTGATCACTGCTAGTAATCTTGGATATTGAAGCCACTAATGTAATCTTGTCTAGTGTGGTCACTAAAACAACGCTAATAATATTAGTAGCTCAGGATGATTTTCAATGAACATAAGTAGTTCTTGTTACTGAAAAGGTAGGAGACCCCTGCCCTAGAGAGTGGAGGATGAGAAGTTCACATCCTCCACACTACCTAACCAATACAGAGGACATGAACATCTCAACCTCTCGTTGTATTTAGAAATCTCAAGTTGCGAAGGGAGAGCTATCTTGCAGCCATTGTTTTGAAAGTCTCTGTGACGAGCAGCGTGCTGACATCACAGAGACTGAAAGTGAAAGCAGTCGGAGTTTCACTGTGATTGGTGCTCAGAGGCATATCCCAGTCCTCAAGTACTGATCACCACAGGAGAGGTAAGAAGAGGATGTTGCTTTTTCAATGGGACCTGTCATAGTGGATCCCTGTCTGTGGATCGCGCAGCAGGGCAAGCCACCCACTACACTACTATTCCACAAGGTATTTGAAAAGTGGGTAAGCCACCCCCCAAAGATAGGTAATTGCCCCCCCTCCCCCACCAAGCAGCATCACAGTATTCCTGCCCCCTTGGTGGGGCACACTGGGTCTAAACGCCCCATTCACCCTCACTAGTAAGCTCACTAGAAGCCAGGGTATCTATATAAAAAAAAAAAAAAAAACTGTCCTGCCCAGACATCAGGCCTTAGTCTTTCTTCCCCTACTGGTGGGGGTGGGTGCTTAAATGGCCAGATTGGGAGAGATAACCCTAATCTGCTCTCCCCGGGGATCAGAAAGCCTACTAGACAGCAGGGATTTTTAAATTTATAAAAAAGAAATGTGGTGGGGTAGGCCATTCCACACCTCTTGATTTAACCCCATCAATAAAGGCCCCAACAGTCTTTCAGCCCTCCCTTCCCCAGGTGGGCCTTCGGGATAGGGGTCAAACAGCCCTTCTGGGCTTCGAGTCATATGCCTACCTCTAAATGCCCACTCCATCAGTCTTTCTGGCCCCTTGTCCCTGGGGTGTGGGGGTGATTGGGGGCCCTATCCCAATTTTCACCCACCCCTGAAAGTAAAAAATCCCACTGGTGGCCATGGGTAGATTAAAAAAAAAATGGGGCGATGGCCTGTTCTAATTCATGCTACACCCACCTCTGCTAAAGCCTCATAAGACAGAACGATTTAGCTCAATCTGCCCTCTGAAGGCAGTGGGGGCAAAAATCCCACTGGATGCCGAGAATACAATCCTTAAAAAAAAAAAAAAAAAAAATTGCCAGTAGGCGATACTCCCATCCCTAAAACGCCAACAGTCCCAAGACCTACAGCCCAAAACCTGCAGTCATTGCCATGGCAAGGAAGAGGAAATGTGGATTCTTTTGGGCATAATTTTGACATGGGGTCAGAAGAGAAAGGATTAACTGGCCTCACCATTCTGCCTCCTTAGGGTGGCAAAAAGGCAGTCTAATGACCGGTCAGTGGGGGGCTGCAGTGGAGTGTCAGAATGGGCATGTCCCACACCCCATTCAGTTTCTCACTTTTTTCCCTGATGGTCTGGTGGACTTTCAGACCTTACTGGGGCTGACAGATTGGTGGTAAACACCCCAATCCCCAAGCTGAAAGCCCATCAGAGTACCAGGGTTATAGGATTTGAGGGAGTCTCAGCACTGAACAGGTTTAATCTGGGCCTGTCATGTCTTAACTAAATCCTGGCTTACTGAGAGTTGTTGCACTATTCTCAAAGATCTGGGGACCTATTCACAAAAGTAAACTTACATGTGATTAAAATGTGTAAGTTTATTAATACACATTTGAATAACTACATGTGGGGCAATTCACCATTCATGAATGTAGCTTTACTCTAAAGGGTAGACTTACATGTCGCCACACTGTGAAATAGGGGGTGGAGTCAGTAAAAACATCAAATATGACCGCAAAGTTGCAACTAGTAGTGACTTTATGACTGTGTTTGACGTTCCATACACTTGGCGGAAACCTCCGCTATGGGAACAGAGATCTCCGCATGGTAAAGGAAAAAGTTCAAAAGTTTATTAAACTTAAATTAGACAAACTAATTTTAAGTTAAATATTCATGTTTTTATTTTAAATATAGAATAATATAAAATTACAGCATAACAATGTAAAATTTGAAAAATATTTTCAGTAGATTTAAAGTAACATTTTTCTGAAGTTGAATAAAAAAAACGCCTTAAGTTATAAAAAAAATATATAGATTTCTAGGTATTAGTGATATTAAAAGTGATTTATTAAATATACAGTAATTTAATTATTTTAAATAATTAATGGTACATTCATGTTTTAATTTAAAAAACAATTTAAAATAAATGAATCTTATTTTCAGAAAACTTATTCAACATTACATAAAATGTAAGTGTATTTTAAACAGTATAAATAATTTAACTGAAGATTAGTTCATATGGGTTTTTATTTTAAGTCCCTACCTCCATTATTTTCTATGGGAGTGTGTTGCAGTATCTGTGAGTGGCCATGGGAGATGCTGGACTTACTCCAGCTCTGAATTGGAGTATATTTCCGATTGCTGCGAGTCCTGTTTGTCCGTAGTAACTATAGAAGGGCAGTTTGTGAATAGCAATGGGCTTACTCAATTGTGGGTGGGTGCATGTCCCTACCTATCCCTTCCGTAACCCCTCCTTACTTCTGCCCTAACTCCTCCCATTTAGAAGTATTCCCCATTTTCCAGCAACTTCCCTCTGTCCCTCTCACATGCACTACTAAAACATATACTTACGAGTGTCGAGACTCTGCAGTCGGGTTGCAGATCTCCGCATAGAAAAAGATGGGAGAGACAGAGGTGGACCCTCTACACATACTTTTAAGAATAGTATTTTGTAGTAAGTTAGTTATACTATTGTAGTACTACTAAGTGTACTACAAAATGGAATTTGTGAACAGGCCCCCTGGTGCCATTGGATTGTGAGATATATAAATAATAGCCATGTGAACAGGAAGTTGGGGGTTTTGTAGTAATATCTAAAGATAAATCAATAATGGGTGCATTAACTCTCCAGTTTCCCAATAGGATAATGGAGAGCAGTGAAACATAGTCCAACCCCATTCTTTTCCTAGGGTTGTCTAGTGGGCAACCTCTCTATTGAAAGCTATAGATTTTCAATATTATTCTCTGTTGATCTAAAGAATATCCTGCTAACTGAATCTACTCATTTTGCACTACTCTGATTTTATTATCTTGGCAGATGCGCCGCAACTGCTGTCCACCAAATTAATGAGGACTCGTTTTCTGCACCTGGCTTCACACAGTGTCCAGCCAGACTCAAAGCAAGGATCATACTCTGAACTTACTTTTTACTAACTTTGATTTGTTTATTGTAGAAGAGTTTATTACGTCACTTTGACCACTTAGGCTTATAGGATTAATAGACCACTAAACCATCAGCTGATCCGATCTAGGATGATGCACCAATGAGATCTCAGCAGAATCCAAATGTACGGAAGATCATTTTTAAGCATTCTGTTATAGATTCCCCACATGACCAAAATGTTTTTGAGAATGGTCTATAACAGCTGTTTGTGAGTTGCATGTGAGCCTAAAGCACCCAGAAAACTGAAGAGGATTAAATACAAAAAATTCAAATGATTTACCACAGAGCTAGTACCAGTACCAGCAAAATTATGAATACCAAATCATAACCATCTTCAGTAATTTATGCCCATGAATATAAAATAATTAATCAGTTTTAAATCCACCTACCATCCAGCTAAAAAAAAACCTAGTCAGAAAGGGTCTAGGCAGTGTTTACATTCCTAAGTGAATTACAGTTGGCAAAATGTACTGCTCAAGTCCGGGGCCGCTCTCAGCAAATTTGGGAATCTCTTGACTTCTGAAGCACTGCATTCAGCCATGGTAACATGTAAACCACACTTAAACCGATTATCCAAGATTTCAACTACCATCTATTTCTGAATTAATTCCTCCTTTAGAATTATGATGGCATAAAGATGCTGGACTCTAGTCATCCTTTTAGCTAGCTCTCTTCATGCTAGCCTTTGGATATCTGTCATGCGGAGTATCGCCTCAATAATTTCTTGTGATCTTTGCAACAATGTTAATGTATCTCTTTATAAATCCTAGTTTTCAAAACCATGAAGGGATTACTCTGTTAATTAAAAGTTGTTGCTGGACCCAGAGGTTCCAGCAAAGTTTTACAGATATCAATACTTTATTTCCAAAAACATAGAAAAACTGTTATTAGGTCCCTTTATATTTATGTTAAAAGCATGTGAACCAATTTTAGCTATCTGATTTGCTATTTGGGGACTGTTGGACCTGGCTCTTTTTGCAGGGTTATCCCCAAACCTTTTGCCTTCTCCCGCCTATTTTTTCTGACCTATTTTGTTGGCTTTAATACTCTGGGTCTTTAATACTGCTAACTAGTGCTAAGTGCATATGCTCTCTGTCTAAATTGTATTGGTGATTGGTTTATCCATGATTGGCATATTTGATTGGAGAGGTGTGGTGCAGCGGCCAGGACAGTTGACTTCGGAGCCCAGGGCTCACGGTTCGATCACCGGCTCCGGCGGCAGCTCAGCTCAGCACCGTGTGACTCTGGGCAATAGCTCACTTAATTTCCACAACGGCCCCCAGCACCTTGAGACCCGCAAGGGTGAGTAGTTCGCGCTTTACAAATACGGATTTACAAATACGGATTTACATTTACTAGTAAGTCCCAAGTAAAGTGCACCTGGTGTTCCCAAGGCCTGTAAATCAAATGCTACTAGTAGGCCTGCAGCACCGATTGTGCCATCCACACGAGTAGCCATGCAAACCTGTCTCAGGCCTGCCACTGCAGTGTTTAAGTGTAGTTTTAAACTGCCATTTCAACCTGCAAGTGCACCCACATGCTAGGCCCAAACCGTCCCTTTTTCTACATCAAAGTCACCCCTAAGGTAGGCCCAAGGCAGCCCCATGGGCAGGGTACAGTGTATTTAAAAGGTAGAACATGTACTGGTGTGTTTTACATGTCCTAATAGTGAAATACCGCTAATTTCGTTTTTCACTATTGCAAGGACTATCTCTCCCACAGGGTAACATGGGGATTGCCTTGAAATATCTATTAAGTGTAATTTCCCATTGGAAGCAGATAGAGATTTGGAGTCTGGGGTCTCTGAACTCACAATTCCAAAATACAACTTTTGGTGAAGTTGGTTTTTAAATTGCGTGTTTGAAAATGCCACTTTTAGAAAGTGGACATTTTCTTGCTTAACCATTCTGTGCCTCTGCCTGTCTGTAGAATACACGTCTGGGTTGGATGACAGTTGGGCTCTTTTGCATTCACCATAGACAGTTACACAAAGGGAACAGAAGTGTGCCTTGCATATCCTGATGGCCCATCACCAGGCTGATGGGCCTTCCTGAGCTAGAGTGGTGGGAGAAGCTGTCACTGACACCTGAATAGGGCTGTGCCTGTCCTCACACAAAGCTGTCTCCACCCCCCTGAAGTGTGTCTGGAGCCAGGTCAGAGAAAGTCAGGATTGTATGCACTACAAAGACTTTCCTTTAAAGTTTTCCTACTTCAAAGGCAGAAAGGGGTAAAAGTATTGGACCTCTGACACCCAAAAATCAGAGCACTTCTGACTGAGGACATTCAGCCAGGAAGAAGATCTGGATGCTGTAGGAGGGACTGCCACTCTACCTGTTGCTTTGTTGTGCTGTCCTGCTGCTTCTGTCTTGGGAGTGAAAGGACTGGACTCTGCTTTCTACATCCTGCTTCCAAGGTACTCCAACGGCTTGTGCATGCTTGTCTCCTATTAAGAAGTCTCAAGGCCATCAAAAACTTCACCTACCAGTGCCTGGGCTCTCCTGCTATGAGTCCTGACTTGCCAAGTGGTGCCAAATTCAGTTCCTGGGCCCTTGGAAGTGTAACCTAGTGAACTTAAAGAGAAAATCCACACATCGACTCCCATCACCTGTTTTCTCAGCGCATCGCTGCAAAAGATCGATGCATTACTGCTGCCTGCACCCAATCGTGGTTCCCGCCTGAAGCATTCACCACGGCTTTCACCACAAGTCCCAGCTCGCCGTCGCAGCGCATCAGAAAAATTACCATAGTGAGAGTCCAGAGCACCGTGTCACCGACGTCCGTGGCACCTGCTCCGACACCGCACCTGCGCTCGGCTGAAGAATCGACGCAGCGCCTGCCTCGCGATTGCTAAATTGGCGCAGCGCCTGCATCGCCGCTGCTGCATCAACGCAGCGAGTCTGGATTTTCGATGCATCGTCCCTCGGCGCCGGCTCTTCATAGACAACGCATTGCGGTAAGAAACAGAGGCTGCATGTCCGGAAACCGAGGAATCACCTCCCCTACCAGTAAGGAACCAATGCATCACATCCCCTTCCAGTAAGGTACAGATGCATCACCTCCCCTGCCAGTAAGGAACCAACACATCACCTCCCCTGTGTAGTAAGGAACCAATGCATCACTTTGCTTTTCCAGTGCCTCACCTCCTTTGCGCCTTGCACGGTCTTTGTATTTGTCGATGGTCTTAAAAAGCTTTGAGCATAGGAGATAGCAATATGTTTAGTCCCCACCTGGGATCATTCCAGTATCCTCTTTTCGAACCAATAATAGAAGTAGAATTTCTAATTCTTTCAGCATATATCTTTTCTTAGTGGTGGATATGTCCACCAGAAAAGTTATTCGGCTATTAGCTCTCACTTTAGGAACCATACCTGTTTTGTTCCAGGATAAGGTGGTACTGCAACCTTATTTATTATTGCAGCCAAAAATGTCCTCTCAATTCCATGTAGAACATAGCATTGTCCTAATATCTTATTTCCACATCCATCTATCCCAGGGGAAGTTGCTCTCCATTACTTATATGCGTGTCTACAGCACTATCAATTTATTTAGAAAGTGTTGCTAACATATGACAATTAGAAGCCCTCTTTGCGCCACATGGATGTCAACTAAAGGAAATGAGCCCTCTGCAGGGAGCTCAGACGGCGAACTCAGTCTGCCATCTGAGAATCATATAAAGTAGCTGACATTCACCAACTGACAGGTAGAATCTAGAAGTGCTCCGTTGGGATGGGAAGTCTTCTGCATAGATCTAGAGAACTTGCTTCCCTTCCCTATGTTGATCTCCTGGCAAGTCACTGTAAAGTTGCTATATGTATTATTGATTTCTATTTCAGTGACCATGCAATCATTGTCATGTACACCAAAAGTCTCCTGGTTTATGTGGATTGAGACCCTGGAGCTTGGCTCAGAGGTCGAGGGGGAATGCACAGTGCACTCCTTTCTTAGGTTTCGCCTACACAGCGCTTGCACTGTGTTTGGTGAAATCTTTTGTATTGAACATATCTTAAAAGGGGCTTACATCCCAGCTTCTTGCTTTCATTGCATTTCATTGGTTCATGTGCTTGCCACTTACTTTTCCTCGGTTTCTATTGGCTGCAGCATACAGTTTCCTGTTGTTCCTCATGTTGCTCCTCGTGTGTTGCTCTTATCACTTTTCAGTCGCCCAAGTACTGTTTCTATTTGATTTTGGGGCACATTTTTGTAATGTTTTGCCTGCGCAGCGCTTGTGCTTGCTTACATAATTTCCCCTGCATGCCGCTTGCACTGTGCTTGTCTACCTAATCATTCTCCCCCTGGCTGCACGCATTTCAAGAGTGCTTGTAGGTTCCGTTTTGAAACCGCACCTCCCGCTCCGTTGCTTGTTTATACTGTATTCATGTTTCACATTACGATGCAGACGCGGTTCATGAAATATTTAACAACAATCTCATATTGCTTGTAATGTTTGTTTTGTGTGTGCCTTTCTAATTACAATGGAGTGATTAATTCCAGTTCAACATGGGTGCTGCTTTTGCCATCTAGAATACTGTGCTAGTTGACAGTGAAACACTCAGAAGTAAAGGGAGCGTGACAGTTTTGTCCTGGTGGGGCATCCGTTCTGCATGATCTTGTCTCCTTCTCCTCGGAGGAGGTACAGTCAGCCGCACTGCAGAAACCTCTCTGAGTGCGGCCCCTCTTCCTCTGCAGTCACGGCTGGGTCATTTTACCGCTGCTTCTCGTAGACCCCCCTCAATGCGGCCCCCCTCTCAGTCTACGGCTGCTGGAGGTGTCTTGTTCTCGGAGGAGGAGGTACAGATAGATGAGCTTCCTCGCCATCTTTGTTGCTTCCTTGCTGTCTTCATTGCTGCCCTCATTGTTGTCCCTTCTTACCTTTTTAATCGCTCATTGTACCCCATTGCTTCCACCTTCCCCCTTACGCATCATTGCTAGCCCGTTGTTACTGTACCTTCTCCCACAGACTGCTGCCTTCCCTTGCTTGCCACGTCCTCACACCCCCGTTGTTTCGTGTCTCCCCTCCCCCGCCAGAAAAATAGCGCTATGACATGCCCAGCGCTGGCCGCATCATAGCACTTTTTCCCATAACTTTTAACCATACTGTACAGCAGCCACACTGCTGTGCAATATGGCTAAAAAAAACAGCAGCAAAGCTAATAGCTCTCGTAGACGAGAGCTACTGGCTTTACCAATGCTTTTTGTTCATGAAATCTAGTATGGAGAATTGTAGAGCACAACAATGCAAAGTAAATCACCCCTGCCTGCTTCTAGGCTAAACAAAATGGTCAAGCTGTGGTATTAGTTTTCAGCCTTTCTCGAAGTAGCTCCACCCAAATTATATCAAATACTGCACTTGCTGTGTGAGACCACGAGAGAAAGAATACATGACAACGCGATTTGCCCAAGATCACACCCATTGGCTTATATGGGCAGGGATCAGATGCTGTGTCTTTCATTATCTGGCAATGTATCCAAAAAACCATGTTAGTTTCTTGAAAGTAGTTTTTAACCCGAAGGAGTGTTTGTTATGAGCGCCCCCATGAGCCCATCTGTCACCCATAAAAAGGACAGGAACAGCTGAGGGTCAGGCATACCGAGATTTTCACTCTTCAAGTTGTCGATTCTGGAACAGATCCACAAGACACTGAAATAGCACCCACCGCAATACGATTACTCTTAGCACTTACATAGGAGGTGAAAAGTCTGTGTTGTAAGCAGGTGTGTAATCAATAGCTACAGAGGAAAATCACCTCTGCATTGTGTAGACTCTGCGGCCAGTGGTGGCGGCCTCCCGAGAGCCTGGTCTGCACCACTGCTAGAATTAGAGATAGTTGCTGCTCTCGTCACACTGTTTAACGATATCGACTGTGTCCTAATATAGCCCGCTATAAGTCTGTCAGGAAAATACTCCTTGCGCTCGGATACATTAACCCCTTCGGTGCTGAGGACGGAACGGTTCCGTCTTCAGCCATCGTGGTCGTGTGCTAAAGACGGAACTGTTCTGTCCTCTGCACACCACCTAGAAATCCCTCTGCTGTAAACAGCAGAGGGATTACCTTTTTTGTTTTTCAGCCTCGGGAGCTGGGGAAGAGCTTCCCCAACTTCCCCGAGACATTTTTTTCTCACAATGTAATGACAATCGGTGCGCATGGCGTGCTGAATTCATTACATTGAAAATGAAAGTGAAATGAGCCGATCGACTCAGTTCACTTTCACTAGCCACTTGCTCGTGGGGCTATCTCAGCCCCCTGCGCACTTAGGCAAACAGGAGAGGTATCATTGGAAATGGATCCACCCACTAGACACGAGGGAGGGGGAGGAGGCCCCTAGGGCAAGGGCTTTTGCTCCCCCCGGTATATTATGGTCATATTTAGTCTTTCTGTCCCCCAGGAGGCATATGGGGGCAGAAAGCCCACTAGGAACCAGGGATTTATTTGTGTATATATATTCTGGCGGTGCAGCCTGCCTTGAATGGGCATTATAAAGTCCCCACCACTCCCAAAATTTGCCACAGTCTTTCTGCCACCCCGGGGTGCAGATGGGGGCAATAGGCCCCGATTTGCCCCCCGGGAGGGGGAGGGCCACTAGGCACCAGGGATTATTATTTTAATTTTTTTATAAAGTGGGGTGGGGGCTGCCTACAATAGGCATGCCAATGCCCCCCCATCACAAATGTGACAGTCCTTCAGCACTGCCACTAGCCACTAGACACCAGGGACTACTCTTACTTTGTGTAGGGGTGAAGTTGCCCAGAATGAGCATGTCAATGCCCCCCACACCCTCCAAATAAATGGGCACAGTGTTTCTGGTGGTCATTACACCCGATCTGCGCCCTCCCCTCCCCCCCCCCCACGGGTGGGGGCAGAAAGCCCACTAAGCACCAGGAGTTTGTTTATGTGCATGTTAGGGAGCGGCACCATAGTCAAGGGACCAGAGAAGGAGACAGAGAGGAAAGAGAGAGAGAGAGAACTGGAGTTCGGCTGACGGTCTGCAAGCACTGACGTTTGGCTCGCTGTGTGTGTATTGGCACTTTGCTGGTGATGTGTGTGGACTTGTGCTTGGCTGGCGGTGTGCGTGGACGGCGCTTGGCTGGTGGTGTGCATGGACTGTCTCTTGGCTGGTGGAGTGGCTTGCGTGGATCCCCCTGCGTTATTTTACCCAGAATCCTCTGCAAACCTCAAAATTAGCTAAAAGTCACATTTTCCTCACATGTCTGTGTGGGGAAGTTGAAGGATCACCGTGCCGGCACAAATTTCCTCCCACCCAGCATTCCCCTCGATCTCCTGATAAAAATGATACCTCACTTGTGTGGGTGCCCAAAGTAGAGTCAGCCTAAAAACTTATTTTAAAAAACTGCCCTTATGGACACGCTTTGGTTCCCCCTTAGTTTTTCATTTTATATGTTTTTAGGCTGACTCTTCTTTGGGCACCCACTCAAGTGAAGTATCATTTTTATCGAGGACATAGGGGAATGCCAGGTGGTAGGAAATTTGTGCCGGCATGCTAATCCCACACAGAAATGTGGGGAAAATATGATTTTTTTAGCGAATTTGAGGGCACCTAGGGAAACCTACCAAACCCAGACATTTCGGAAAAGTAGACACCCGGGGGAGTCCAGAGATGAGTGGCTTGCGTGGATGCCCCTACTTTTTCTTACACAGAATCCCCATCAAACATCAAATTTAGCTAAAAAAAAAAAAATCACATTTTTCTCACATTTCTGTGTGGGATCTCGGCCCATGCACAAATGTTCTACCACCCAGCGTTCCCCTTGGTCTCCCGAGTAAAATGATACCTCACTTGTGTGAGTGGGCCAAGGGCCTGTGACTGGGAACAGCCAAAAACATAGAGATTAAGGGGATAGCACAGCAAGCTCTATGAGCTATATTGTTTTTTTTATATACGATTTTAGGCGGACTCTGCATTGGACACCCACACAAGTTAGGTATCATTTTTATCGGGAGACCAAGGGGAATGCTGGGTGGTAGGAAATTTATGCCGTCGCGATGATCCCAGACAGAAAAGTAAGGAAAATGTGATCTTTTTTTTTTCCAAAGCTAAATTTGGTTTGCATGGGATTCTGGGTAGGAAAACATTGGGGAATCCATGCAAGCCACACCTCTCTGGACTTCCCCGGGTGTCTAGTTTTCAGAAAGGTCTGGAGTTGGTAGGTTTCCCTAGATAGCCCCCGAGCCCGGGACCAAAAACGCAGGTGCCACCCTTGCAAAACCAGGTCGTTATGTGATAGATAATTTTAATGTCTCCACAATAGGCTTTGGGCCCTTCCTGTCGCGGGTACTTGGCCCACTCATACAAGTGAGGTAGCATTTTTATTGGGAGACCTGGGGGAACGCTGGGTGGTAGCAAATGTGGGTCTGCCTGGTGATCCCACAAATTTCCCACATAGAAATGTGAGGAGAATGTCTTTTGTTTAGCTATCTTTCAGTTTTGCAGGGGATTCTGGGTAGGAAAACATAGGGAGATCCACGCAAGCCACACCTCCCTGGACTCCCCCAGATGTCTAGTTTTCAGAAACGTCTGGGTTTGGTAGGTTTCCCCAAATGGCCGCCAAGCCCGGGACCAAAAACGCAGGTGACTCCCTCGCAAAACCAAATCTTTTTTGTGATCGATAATTTTGAAGTCTCCACAGTACATTTTGGGCCATATCCTGTTGCAGGCACTAAGCCTACCCACACAAGTGAGGTACTATTGTTATCGGGAGACTTGGGGGAATGCTGGGTGGGTGAAAGTTTATGGCTCCCCACAGATTCCAGTACTTTCCATCACAGAAATGTGAAGAAAATGTGTTTTTATTTACAAAGTTTAAGGTATGCAAGGGATTCTGGGTAACGGAACCTGGTGAGAGCCACATAAGTCACCCCATCCTGGATTCCCCTGGGTGTCTAGTCTTCAAACATTTACAGGTTTGCTAGGTTTCCAGAGGTGCCAAATGAGCTAGGGACCAAATTCCACAGCTAGGCACATTGCAAAAAAAGGGTAAGTTTACACTGGAAAAATGTGGTGTGTCCACGTAGCATTTTGGGCCGTTTCCTGACGCGGGCACACGGCCTAGCCACACAAGTGAGGTACCTTTTTTTTCGGGAGACTTTGGGGAACACAGAATAGTAGGACAAGTGTTATTACCAATTGACCTTCTATGCATTTCTGCCTTTCAAATGTAAGACAGTGTGTAAAAGAGAAGTCATTTTGAAAAATGCCCTCTAATTCACAAGCTAGAATGGGTACCCACATATCTGGAGATGTGCAAATAACCACTGCTTCTAAACTCCATAATTTGTTCCCAACTCGGAAATACATAGGTTTCCTTGACACCTATTTTTCACTCTTTATATTTTACCAAATGAATTGCTGTATACCCGGTACACAATGAAAAACCATTGCAAGGCGCAGCGCAGTGTTTGGCTCTAGGTACCTCGGGTTCTTGGTGAACCTACAAGTCCTATATATGCCCGCAACCAGAAGGGTCCGCCGGACTTAACAGTATATTGCTTTACAAAATCTCCCATACTTAGAGAAGCTACAGGTGAAAACGTAGGCACAAATGGCTGTTTTTCAACCCAATTTCTATATTATTTTTTATTTCAACTGTTAGTTTCTATAGGAAAGCCTGAAGGATCTACACAAATGACCCCTTGCGGAATTCAGAATTGTGTCTACTTTTCAGAAATGGATAGCTTTCCAGGATCCATTATTGGTTTCACACCCATTTCTACCACTAACTGGAAGGAGGTTAAAAGCACAACAAACAGGAAAAATAGGCTATGTCCCAGTGAAATGCCAAAACTGTGTAGGAAATTTTGGTTTTCTGACAAATGTCTACCTGTTCCTGAAAGCTGGGAAGATGGCGATTTTAGCATCGTAAACGCTTTGTTGCTACCATTTGCAGGGGAAACAAACAGACGCTTTCTTCTGCAGCACTTTTTTCCCATTTTTCCCCCCAAAAAACAAATGTAGCTGTATTTTGCCTAATTTCTCGGTTTCCTACAGGGGAATCCACAAATTCTGGGTACCTTTACAATCCCCATGATGTTGGAAGAAAAGGATGCAAATTTGACATGAATACTTTATGTGGTCAAAAAGTTACGGGGGTTAAGCGCGAACTATGCCAAATAGCCAAAAAAGGCTTAGCGCAGGAGGGGAAAAGGCCTAGCAGCGAAGGGGTTAACTGGATCCCACCTTTTCCCTTAACTGCACTGAGACAGTTTTTGTGAGAAGCCTCTCTCACTCCCCTCCCACGTCTCCCCCACCCGCTAACATTGCACGCCTGACTCTTACCCTGTAGAGCACCAGACAATACAGGTTGATGCACCTCAGCTGAAGTGTCTATAGAAAGTCCCTGTTACACTGCACTCCACATGCTGACACTGCACTTCTTACTCTAATACTGCACTCTTCCCTCTCACCACACAGCTCAGGTCCAATCCACTATTACACACTGCACATCTCCCTTAACAGCTGTTCTCTTGCCTCTAATGCTGCACTCTTCGCTCTCACGCTGCATGCCTCCCTCACACACTGCACTCCTGCCTCTAATGCTGCACACTTCACTTTCACACTGCACTCCTGTCCCTAGTGCTGCACATGTCACTATCACACTACACACCTCCCTCACACACTGCACTCCCACCTCCAGTGCTGCAAACTCCACTATTACACTGCACAACTGCTCACCAAGCTAAATCTTACAAAAACAAAAAATAATATCAATCCGATAGGCGAAACCTAATGCATTTACCAATACTTGTTACAGATAGTGGCTATTTACCTTTCTACCCAGGCTGTGGTATACTCAAGAGTACCTGTACCCCTTAGGAGGGGTTGCCTATCAGCTGCCTCCTGGTAAAGTCTGTGCAGTCTTCCTTACCTGGGTTAGTTTTTGCCACTACCAAGTCTGGGATGTGCGTTTCGAAAGCTAGTGGGTTCACTGGGAGAGGTTGTGTTTAATGTGAGCCCAGCTGGCATCTTTTCTGCTAGGCATTCCTACTCCCTCGTACCCTGCCCTAGTGCTTGAAGAAGCTTGGTGAGTTGGGGAGGGCATCAGCTCCTATCTGAGACTCCCTCTGCTGGGATGAACCTCTTTATTTCTGCTGGGTAATGGTCAAGGCCTCCTGGTCTTCAGTTAATTAACACTCCTCGCTTGGGATAACCCAGAGAGGTACCACAAGACTGAGAAAGTTGGCAGCAGGCCCTCCCCATGCTCTGATCATGCAGTGAACATGCACAAAATATGTTCCAGTACTCAGGGGCTTCCAGGATTCAAAAGTAGCAGACTCCCTGGCTGGATCTGCCTGTTCTTCAGGGAATGATGAAAATCTGGCCTCATTGGCAAGGTTAATTGTTCAATGCTGTGCTCTTTCTCTGACCACTCACGTCCAGGGTGGCGGGAGTAAACAGATCCGGGAGTCGGAGTGCTATTCCCCCTGCCAGACCCAGGAACAATGTCTGGATTTGAGAAGTTGTCAGTATGACTGATTACCTGTGAAAGGAATTTGCCAGTATGACAGAAGGAGTTGGGCTTCATCTTATCAGGCGTTATCCCAGCAGAGAACAAGCTATCTGTGAGGCTTTTGCAGGCGGTTAGGGCTTTGATGCACAAGGAGACTCCACGAAGCTACTCAACCTAAGGAAACCTGCTGCACATCAATATCAAGGGAGACAGGGGAGCTCCATACTATTTCTGAAGGTGAGACTGCTTCAATGTGCTGTGGGAGCCTGTGGGTGCTTCCAGTTGCCATCTGTAGCTGGGGGAAGAGTGCCCTGTTGAAGAACGTAAGTACATACCACTCTTGAACTCTTTGACCCTGCCTCAGAACATTGTCCTTGCTTGTCCTGCACTAGTAGCAAGCAGCAGTGTCCCTGTGGGTGCCCTGCTAATAGAAACTCTAAACTGCGGCCAGTGGACTCTATGTTACAGGCCCCACCCCCTTTTGTGTCATTTGAAGATATCACAGTGGACATGCACCCTGGTCAGCCACTACTCTCTTACATCTAGCCAAGTGGCTACAAGACTAGTGGGACTACAGTACTGTGCCAAGACACCAGGTTAACACCAGGTTACCCTAGCCAGACTCATATATTCCAATCCCGTTCCGTAGACCGTTTCATCCCACCCGGAACACAGACTCCAAAAGTATAAGTGCCAATAGTATTTATTGAAAATAGTTCACCATGGCGCGTTTCGGCCTAGCCTGGCCTTGTTCACACGTAAGCGCTACGGTACATACTTTGCTTTATAAAGTGCACACGTGATTTCCGATCACCAGCAATAAACAACAGACTATACGCAGGTATAGCAGCTGCTCTGACAACAGACAAGCTTTTGTGAACTATGAACTAAAGGTAGTCATATAAATTCCTGATTTGTAAAACTACTAATCATGATTATTCATATAAGTAAAAGACAAATGCATATATATAACTGCACAAACAAATAGGCACATCACATTAAATATATTTCACATGAATATATAGATAGAATGATAAAAAATGTATAGAGAAATATCTAGAAATAGCCAGTAAATAACCAGTGAGCTTGGCAACAATGCAATGTGCAAAATCAGCAATTTAAACATAAAGTGCATTATGCATAGACAGACTTCAAATTCTTTAATATGTGTCTTTTTTATCACAATTTCGCCCTAGGGGAGCAGAGTCTGAACCTTGTGCAAAATAAGGAATTTGAACATCAAGTACTTAATGCATAAACAGACCTCGAGTTTTTTTTGTAAATATCTTAATCACAATTACGCCCTAGGTGAGCAGAGTCTGAATCTTCACAGCCCTTACTTGATTTCTAATTACTATAATTCATATCTATTTATATGTTCAAAATATTTATGTAGATGTGTGCGCCTGAGATCTGCCGTTGTTTAACCGGTAATTTACTTCACATCAGTATAATGCCAAATGTGCAAATTTATGCAATAGACTGTAAACTACCATTCTGCATATTGCTGTAGTTAAGCTCCAATCCTCTAAAGTGATAAGTGCAAAAAGTGCATATACTTTCTAAATAAAATATCGCTGCAATGTAACTGAAAACTTATTTCAAAACTTTAAAAAAATCCTTTAATGTGAAATTAACTTCTAATTTTTAGTTTTTCGATCATCTTTGAATACATATTTGTCTTAGTTTAGAGATAGGTATATAAATCCTCACTGCTTTTCAAACGATTTGGTGACTTAGGGCCTATTACGATGCAGGCTGGAACGGCTCTGACAGTTGGTCGGAGCCCTCCAGCCCGCATCGTAATTGCCCGTTCGGGTTCCTTTCTGACCGACCCATTTCGATGGGGTCGGTCAGAAGGGAATCCGAATCGGTTTTCCGAATGGCTTCCAACAAGCATGGAGAGCCCGTCCACCATTCGGAAAACCTGCAGTAATCCCTCGGCCGGCTCTTTTCGGCTGAGGGATTACGATGGCAGCTTTCCCCTGCCTTTCTGTGCCAGCCTTTCCGACACAGAAAGGCATTGGGAAGCTGACTTTGGGGGCCCCCAGCAGGGCGCCCATAGGTGCAAGGCCACAGAATGGCGGCCTAGGGGGCACCTATGGTGCCCCCCTGTTAATCCATGCACTCGGTGGCAGGAATGAACTGCACCTCTGCTCTTTACAATGAGAGCATGCATTCCGTCCGGAATGCATGCTGGCTGGAACCGACGACAAGATGTCGTACGGTTCCAGTTCCAAACCAATGTCGGACGGATTCCAGTCTGTCCGACATCGGAATCGGCCCCTTAGTGTCTAAATTTTAAATATACCGTGTCTCCAATTGTCTTAACATCAGTTCTCGGTTGCCACCTCGTCTCAATTTTGGAACCGGGTCAATTACATAATACTTCAAATGGCTGAGGTTATTGTCATGATTTTGTTTAAAATGACGGGGTACCGAAAAAGAGAGATCAGATTTTATAATGGCTCTTATGTGTTGTAAGATTCGTTTAGGTACTTGTAGCTTAGTGCTTCTAATATAACGAAGCTTACATGAACACTCAAGGGCATATACTGCAAATTCAGTTTTGCAGGTGAGATGTTTATCAATATTAACTGGCCCATCATGGAATGGGGTACAATACTGTGACATCTTGACCCCAAATTGGCATGCTCTACACAGGCATTACATTTAAAAATCCTTTCTTAGATGAAAGCCAATTTGTGGGTTCAGTTATCTTTGGGCTGTTCTTTATCAAAGCATTACTCATAGATTTTGCTTTTCAATAGGTAATAGTAGGTTTTTTAGGGAGTCTTGAGCCAATAACCGGATCCCTCAAAATTATAGGCCAATGTTTCCTAAGTATGGACCTAAGTTGATGTTCCTGTTTGTTGTATGTGAGGATCAGTCTCACCTCATTTTCTGTTGACTACTGGCATCTTTTTACTTTATATTATCTAATTTACTTCCAAATAAAAGAGTTTCCCTACTTTTCTCGTTAGCTTTGGTAATAGCCCGACCAAGAATATTCACGGAATCTCTACGGGCTAAAAATCTTTGTTTGGCATCATGGTGGTATTTTGAGGTTGTTGTATGGCCATTAGGGTCATTGTCGACATTGCTAAGTTAGCTAGATCACGGCTGCTATGATGCTGCTTTTGCGCACGTTACTACATGACTTTGTTGTGCAAGACTCTGTTTGTGCCTTTCACATGAGAACTGTCTGCTTTCGGCGTTCTCTGCCTGCTCTTGGGTTTAGTCTGAACACGATGTGCAAGGTCGATAAACAATGCTCCTTGTTATTCTGTTCTGGTCAGTCCCTAGCATCTAGACAAAACATGCTAACACAGCTGCTCTGCTGAACGCTCGTGCTTTGATATTATGTGGATGCATGTTGTTCTGAAACAGACTTGGAGAGGGTCCTTTCCAGGGAGAAGAGCTGTGCGGTTCCTATGATGTAAAGCTTCCATCTAGGCACTAAGGTCTGCTGAAAAAGCCCAGAGATCTTCTATTATATAATAAACATCATTTTACCAAGGGGAGGGTGGTTAGGCCTTATAGTCCTTTTTCCACTGTCTATACATAATGACTTTCCCCTTCATATTCTATGGAATTGTAACAATGCTAATTGTTTTAGGTTTATGCATTTCGCTGCTGGTAGTGGCTCGTATAGTGCATTATAGAGCACGATAGTTAAAATCAACATTTTGAACTATAACAGTGACTAAGACCATACTTATTGTGGACAAGTACGAGTGAGCGAGCGAAAGGGTATGTCTTGCTACCGCGATTCCTGAGAGAGTCGGGAGTGTTGTGTTCTGGGTTGTCTAATTATTTGTAGCTTCGTGATTTTGGAGGAGAACGAATGAGACACTATAGCTAGTCGGTTTTGGGATTTTGGGTACTAAGGTGGTAGGTTGGTACACCCCTATACACCGAGGTCCTGTTTTCCTGCGCATAGTTCTGTGTAGGTGCAGAATCCCCGCAACATGGCGCCGCCAACGTTTGGTCTGGTTCTTATCTGCGAGACTCTTGAGTAGTGCTTGTCCACAATCCCCTCACATCCGTTTCCGGAGACGGTTGTGACGGTATAACCTCCTATATTGATGTTATATAGGTTCTTTCAAGCTTGAATTTTAAAAGGTTCCTTCTCTTTCTTATTAACCCGTTATTGCGCTGCCGCACTTAAGTTGTTATTCTTGGTTATTCATTATGGCGACTGCCATAGCACCGCCTAATCGGGCTGCAGTCACGGCTTATTTGACTCAAAATGGAGTCCCTAATGCTGGTGTTGCGCTCATTTTTGTTGTGGAAGCGGATGCAGCTTACCCCTTCGAGGTGTTTTATTCTTGGGTCTCCTTTCCGGCGGTAGATGTAGCAGATAATTTGTTCCACAACTATACTGCTACGGCCCTTGCTCAAATTTATCAGCCTTATAG
Organism: Calotriton arnoldi; assembly: GCA_963921515.1. Taxonomy (NCBI): domain Eukaryota; kingdom Metazoa; phylum Chordata; class Amphibia; order Caudata; family Salamandridae; genus Calotriton; species Calotriton arnoldi. The sequence goes on from CAWUFW010009163.1 coordinate 620,761, forward strand.
GGCTTGAGAAGTTCCCTTGACGGCTTGGCAACACCAAAATGGTTTAATAGCGCCCTTCCTCACCCAATAACGCCGGTCCGTTTAGGCCCTTTATCGATAGATGGGGCCACGTGGCCCGTTTTGGCTGGGTATACCCCACACCCACGTTATCGAACTGCTACAATAGCAGAACTCCACGTATTACATACTTCATTAATACGTATACATAGAGCTGTTATACAGTTCATGTCGCGCAACTTCCAGGTGGGACCACCTGGCGTTGCTGCACAACCAGCTGGACCTGGTGGTGTAACCATCAGTCCTCTTATGGTTAATTCAGTGATGGGCAAGCGTTCACAGAATAAGGATGAATTCCCTTATTGGCTTGCTGAAAAATTTGGACAGATAGAAGCTGTTTTACCGAATACCACTCCGATGGAGAAACACAGGATACTAACCATAAGTTTACCTAAAGACTTAGTTCCCGAATTAGCTGATTGTAACACTTGGGGCAAAGTGTTTGCAGCGGTATATTCAATGTGTTTTGGCACCCCCTCCATGACCGTACTCCCCTCCGTGATAAAGCGTGTTCAGGATGAACACGGAGCTGAAGCAGCTCTGGAGTTGGGGATCAGACTGGTGGGGGTGTTTAACGTTGTGGCTGATATGATCCTTGCTAATGTTAAGGGTGATGCTGTAAGCTTACAAGTGGCTAACCGCTTGGAGGCTGTGGCAGATGCAGACAAGCCGCGTGAATTACCGAAGATTATTGCTAAGGCTTATAAAACATTAGGCCGCAATAGCCTGGGAGTTAAGCCTTTTACACAAACGCAGACGCAATCTCAAAGTCAACAAAAAGCCCAGACTGATAAAGACGGGCACCCGTTCTTTCCTAAAAAGAACTGGAAAAATAAAAAACAGGGACAGCAACAGCAGAAGCAAGGTTTGCGTGCTGGTTCACCGACACCGGAGTCTTCTGAGCGTACTTATGACTTGCGCGCCGCACGAAAATTAAGACTCCTGATAGATTTCAGGTCCCTGATCAGCGCACTCTTTCTTTACAGGACTCATCGGACTCTCAAATCAGTGGAGGGGAGCGCCAGGATCGAGGCAAAGGTCCGACGAAACAACAGGGAAGAGATCTACCTCGACAGTTTGACGTCAAAGCCAAACAAGAGGAACTCCCTCGTTTTAGACCCCCGTATCAGAAGAAAAATGTTGCCGCTTTAACAGCGAAGTATGCCTCAGACGGTGAGAACGCGACTCCTAGACTGGACATGGGCAGTGACTCTGCTCGACAGCGCAGCGGAGGTTACCATAATGCAGGAGGCACTGTGTCCCTGTCTGGAGGCGACAGCAACTGATACATTCATTACAGTAGAAACTGCAGATAAACGGGTTGCCCCCCTTCCCCCCCGAATAGACTCTATGAGATCATAATTCAAATTGAAGGTGATATGCTGCGTCCTATCAAAGCGGTTTTCTGGGAAAATCTTACCTCCTCATACGACATTTTGTTGGCGGAGACAGATTGGCCTCCACCCTTTGTGCTAGCCGCATCTAGAGGGGAGGACGTGATACTTCAGAGTTTTTCGCGTTACGTCCCTGAACAACATGCAAAGGCTTACGCAGCTGAGTGGGCTTTGGCCCTTGCCCCAGCGGTGTACCGTAATCAAGTGGGCTGGGATATTGATTCACCGGCACATGAGATACCTTGACGGTCTATGCCACAACCACAATATCCAATCAAACGTGAAGCTAAGGCTCAGGTTTGTGACATTCTAACACAGTTGGAGTATTAAGGAGTGATTGAATCCTGTGCATCACCGATGAATAGTCCTCTTTTTCCGGTATCAAAACCTGACGGTTCTTATTGAATTGTATTGGATTATCGAAATTTGAATAGTCATTGTCACACTTTTGCGGTACAAAACACACACCGCTCTGCGTTGGTAAACAACCTTGTACATAAAAAATATAAAACTACACTGGACATATCCAATGGTTTCTACAGTCATAATTTGGCTCCTCAGAGCCGTGACTTGACCGCATTTACTGCCGTCAGAAATGAGAAAATTCACGCGTTTGCCTATGGGGTATAAAAACAGCCCCGGGGCATTTGCTGCACATGTTGTGTCTTTATTGCACTAGATAGATCCCGATGCGTTCTCGTACGTTGATGATATTTATCCGACGGACGACAAATTAATACCGCATCTTGTCCGAGTCGACTGCATCATTCTATCATTTGCCGACTATGGATATAAATTCAATTTTGCAAAATCACACATCGCTCATTTGGCGGTGCTCTTTTTGGGCTATGAGCTCAATAATGAAGGTAAGGGGTTGGCCCCCCACTTTCTGGAGAAATGTGCACAATTGCAACCTCCCTCGACGCTGAAGAAACCTCAGTCTTTGCTGGGCTTTTTGAATTTCGGGAGGACATACATTCCCGATTATGCCCAGCATATCAAACCACTTTATGCGTTGATACAACCAACATATTCTTCTGCCAGCTGGCTTCCGGAACATACCACTATCCTACAATCTTTGCAATCTGATATGCTTGCTACTAACTACTTGTTGACACGTGATAACACCACCAACCTGGTGATACGTATTGTGCCAGGGAAGGTGGGTTTCACCTACTTGACGTTCAATGAGGGGGACACAGTACCTATTGCATACAAATCACATTTATACACTGCGGCTAAAATGCGTTTTTCAAATGTTGAGAACATTTTGACAGCTGTCCAAATGCCGATTCTTAAAGAACGCTCACTGGCGCAAGGTAAACACATTCTTATGGTCACGCCTTTCCCTGCCTTAGAGGCAGTGACTAAAGCCAGTGTACCCAACTCCAAGGCACTTCATCCCCGTTGGATACAATGGGCCACTTCTTTGACATCGTCTGATGTCACGTTTATCTTTGACCCTGCACTACAGACACAGGATTTCTTACAGTATGAACACGTTCATCCTCCTCCATTGTCGTTGCTTCCTTTAAATGAGTACAAAAGTATCATTTATACCGACGGCTCAGCTCAACCGGCCACAGGTTCCAAACACGCTTATTCAGCGGCTTGCGCTATTGTGGCTGGTTCAATTGTCAATGGAGAATTTAAGCCTTCCATAGTGCATACTCAGGAACTTGGGGACTGTACAGCACAATTGGCGGAACTGCGTGCTCGTGCTCTTGTTCTTGCCCTTGAGTTTGCCGATCCTAATGTGAATACTCTTATTGTATGCGATTCTTACTACTGTGTTCAATCTTTTAATGACAACTTATTCTTTTGGACTCAGAATGATTATTGAGACTCTAAAGGCAGCGCAATCAAGCATAAAACGCTTTGGGTTCGAGTGGCAGACCTTAAACAGCGTCTGCCCCTCATGCATGTTATCCATACTCTTGGCCATCAGCGTGTGGGAGCACATGCTCTTGGTAATTCTTTGGCTGACAAAGCGGCCAAATCTGCAGTAGCCACGTGTTCTGTAGCAGCAGTTACAAGGTCCATGACTAAAATAGATAATGATATTCTGGCAGCGGTAGCTGCTACGAAGGAGGGAACGGCTGATCCGCAGGGTTTCTGTGAGAAGGTGGTCCGGAATGAGGACAGAGACTCACCCTATTCCGCTCATGCCGGTCCAGATATGGTCGTGGGACGGGAAGGGTTAACCACAACTCCTCCCTCCTCCCTGCAGGAAGAAGCGACCGGTGAAGGAAAGGCCAGCGAATGGGTGACGAGGGACGAACCGGAAGAGGCGGGGAAACCAGCCTTAAGGAAGACGACGCAGGAGGAAGAGGGCGCATGGAGACGGAACCCGGAAGAAGCCGAGCCGAGCAGAGGAGCAACGGATCAACGCGTGGAGGAGGGATCGCCGGAGGATCGGGAGATCGAGGAGACAGCTACAGGAGCGGAAGACATCGGGGAGGACGTGGAGAGCTGGTCCGAAGACTGGTGGACGCCCCCGGAGGACGCTGTGAAGCCACCGCAACTCAGGAGAGTTGCGGCAGATGCGGTGAGTGACACAAACCAGGAAGGGGGGGGGGGGTGTTAAAAGGGGAGAGAGCACCTAACTGAAACCTGACCTACAAACCCCTTTTTTTGCCAGTACTGTACCACGGGTCTTTGGTTGCTGTTGTCCTACACTTTACGGTAATTAAGTGGAGCTGACCTCGCGCCCTTACTCCTGTAAAGACCGGGGTACTATCATCACGGTTCTTGAGAGAGAGTTCCTTCGTCCCTCACATTTGTTTAAATGTTTTCCTTTCAATTTTCACTTTTCTTCCATTTACCCTGGGTTTTGGCATCCGGACGGCTGGTTTTGAACAGGGGAGAAGATATCCCCTAACCCGGACCGTTACCAGGCCATGTATAGAGAGCCCATGTTATCCTGGCTTGACTCAGAGGAATAGTCTAAGCCGTATTTCTATTTCCCTTTGTGTGTTCCTTTAAAGTCCTTCACTTTGGGTGTGGTGACGGTTAAACTGCAGTAAAGATAGGCCAGTCAACTGACCGCTCTTTTCTTCTTTTGGAGAGACTCCGGGGAGATGTCACCCAAGCCTTGACCTACGAAGAACCCCACAAGAAGATGAGAAGCCAGAAGACTTAACAGGAGAACGACAATAGATCCACCCATACCAGCTATAATTGGAAGCACATCATTACCACTTGGCTTATTCAATAAAAATCCAAACATTCAACCACCAATCAGGCCTCCCAGCTTCTATTTCCGCCCCTCCCTCCAACAGTTTCCCTTCTAAATACTCTTATCATATATCTCCTGAACAAGTCCCTTACGCTTCTATTCTGTCTGTTGGGGATCGGCTGATTCCCAACATGGACCGCAGACTTGCTTTGATCAGAGCCGCGCACGAAGGCATGGCTTCTGCACATGCCGGGGTGTCTGCGACAGTCTCGATTTTACAGCAACGTTATTGGTGGCGTGGTTTATATAAACAAACCCGTAATTATGTGCTTTCTTGTGACATTTGTCAGCAAATCAAACCATCTACGGTATCACGCCCACCACAAACACAGCTATGTATTTCTAATCAACCGTTTGGCTGTGTATATCTTGATCACTGCAGTCCATTCTCTTCTGATACTGCATATAAATACATTTTAGTTGCAGTTGATTCGTGCACTAGATTCCTTTGGGTTTGGCCACAATGCAGTGCTGACGCTCGAAATGTCATCAGGGATTTGCGTCTCTTTGTCAGGATGTTTGCCTGTGGCACCTTCCATTCAGACCAAGGTCCAGCGTTCACCTCCAAGGCGTACAAGGATGCGATGAAGTCTATGGGGGTGCTGGTGCAGTTTTCGTCTCCATACAGGCCTGAGGGCAACTCGATTGTGGAGCGAATGAACCGCAACTTAAAGCAATTTTTGACAGCTAGATTCTTAGGTACTGGCAGGAACTGCCTGGCCCATTTGTATGGGGTTCAACGTGCACTTAATCTCCCTAGAAGATCTCTGGGTGGGTGGACCCCCTACGAACTGCTCTTTGGCATTAAAATGTTTGTGCCTGACCTTGATGGTCTAGACATTGTGGCGGCAGCCGCAAAGTTTGACATAGATAATCATTCTACTATGTTACAGGACCTACAAAAGACCCGTGACAGCTACGCAACTGAACATTTACCCTCTTCCAATTACACATCAATGCTGATTCCGGTTACCGGCTGGCTTCCAAAGATTGGAGATCTGGTACGAGAAAAGCTGGAGAACAAAAAAGAATTTGGTCCCTCTTATCGTGCACCGGTCCCGGTTCTTGGGGTGAAGGGTACTCGTACAGTGATACTACCACCTTTACCTGGTCGTAAAGACAACAGATATATTTCAGTGGACAATGTCAAGTTACACCGTCTGGCCGATTCTGAATGGTGTAACTCCTGATGTTTCCTGCAATACTATCGCAATGAATCCGGTACAGTCATCCACTTCCACTCATCCTCATGTTACAGAGGGTGACATGGAAACTGATATTGACATTTCACCTGTCCCCACACCTCCCTGTTCACCTGCAGACGTTGAGTACGCTTATCCTGCGGAAGAGTACTCGAGTGAAGTGCCGGACAGACCACGTCGAACTCAAACTGATACTGCCCGACCGCCTTTGATGAGTATGGGTGCAAGCGGTTACTATGGGGACTGTCCGAGCTTCTCCTGTGACTCTTTCTCCTCGTCTTCCACGTTGGCCCTTCCACCGACAAAATTAAGTATTTTCAGTTCATGATTCGAAAAAAACTTACATGGTCGCACCCTGGACCTACATCTGGATGGTGCTCATCCTGATTTTCCTCTTCATGTCAATCGGATTTGTGACTGTGTTTTTCTTGCTCATCAATGGTCATTATTTGCCAGAACGCTCTGCAGTGAAGTTGGTCGATGGAATTCTGGCCCCTCATACATCGTCCCATATAATGAAACGTGATCAAGCCCTTGTGAACATTTCAGCTTTCCCAGTTGCAGATGGCATCGTTTGGGATAAAGTAGCATTTGAAATCCATGATCTGATGGAGGTCCTCAACGTGCCATACGTGTTTCGAGTCTCTTTTGGAGACGTGGTGACACAGGACATACATTCCTATGATTGGGATGTCCAAGCAGTGCATTCATTGTTTTCAGATTTAAAGTATTATGCTGCTTTTGATGCAGAAGATTTATATTTAAATTCAGCCAATTATGCAGATTTATTCTGTTACCAACATTATGGGCATCATTACTTACACAAGACGAACACGTTAAGACCCGTTTTTAATTACACACAATGGGAACGTTGTCCAACCCCTTTACGGGGAACTTCTAAAAAGCTTAGGGATAAGTTCACCTATTTTACGGATTATGACATGTCCAATCCTGAATCCTATTTTTTTAAATTACATTTGTCATCGCAATCTAAGATCTGCCCATACAAAACGTTTGCAGACACCCAAGTTTAAAAAGGCCCGCTGGGATGGCAGAAATTTTCTGTTTGGGACAGTTAAGATCTGGAACCAGCTTCCTATCTCCATAAACAGCAGCTCCTCACTTTTGTCCTTCAGAAAGGCGTTAAAAACCTGGCTCTTTAACAACTGATTCTTCCTGGATATCCCGCCAGTATCGTTCAAATCTACCGTTTCTAGTGCCAAGACGCCCCTGGGCATTCGCTGCGCTCTACAAATATATCAATCAAATCAAATCTAAATGTATTCTCACCCATACTAAATTGGTCTATTCCAATTCCTTTAGGGATGAATTGGCCACACACGGTTATGATCACTGGAGTGCTACCATTGATTTAAAAACAATATGGGGCACTAAGGATTGGCAGGCTCGGGGAACTGAGGCTTTACATCGTGCCTGCCTGATACCTGCACAAATGTTATTTTTGAATGATGCGGTATATCAAACTACTTGCCTTGGCCTAGCAACTGCTTAAAATTTAAATACTCTGTCCTTTCCATCTTTGGCTGAATATGATAATTGGCGCTCACACACAAATTATTCAATTGAGGTTTTACAAGCTCTTTTTCGTAACGGCACTTTCAATGCAACTAGTGTTGACCCTAACGGGTGGCTGCTGTGGCAAACCAGTTCAAATTCATGCCAATTGCGTTTTTATAATATAACGCCAGGTTTTACACAGGCTAGACCAGATCCACGTTTTCGGCACTCACATTCGGTCACAACATATTCGGTGGGTAAATTGTGCCAACAATGGTTGGAACACTCAACGTTGTCCTCCGTTAAAAAACACTTGTCTCAATTGTCGAGTGATATCAATTTGGCTGATTTTCTTCTAGGTCATAGGACCCCCAGAAAGAAAAGATTTTTCTATGCTGCGTACAATGAAATATGGAAATTATCGCAGATGGAGGTAGCATTTCGTCTGCGACAAATTGATAAAGCAAATTTGGAAAAAGTACTCGCAGTGGTTGACAATAGCATTAACACACTGTCTTCACGCATTTACACCCTTGATAATATTGTTTCATCTGTTATTGATATTGTTCAGACTGATGTATCGGTGTTATATCATGGTCAAAATCAATTACGCTCCATAATGCAGTTTGCATGGACGTTGCAAACTCTAAAAATGGGTAAAGTACCTTGGGATTAGTTGAATGCTACAGCTTTGTTTTTACCATTTAATTTAACTGATAAACAACATTTTATGTCCATGAAAGATGCATCATACACATTATTGCACATTGAACAATTAAAACAATTGCCATTCTCTGTGGCGGAAACAGATTCTGCTGTGTGGTTAATACACTGGGTTATCTCTCTCCCTTTCTCACTATTTCAATTTAAATCTTGCATGAAACATTTCCCGATTGGCCGTTTTGAACCCCTGGGTAGTGCATTTCTCCATGAGTTACGGTCCCTACCGTTCACTTACAGATGTCATCGGGAGGATAAGGAAGTTTTTCTAACAGGGGAGGACTGCGATTCTACGGTGGGACACTCCCTAGTTTGCAAACACGTAAAATTGCACGGCGCTTGTAATGTATCCGCACCTAATCTTGCTTGCTTTTTGAAATGAAGTCCAGTCCCAGCAATAATTCCGGCTTTTACATTGCTTACTAACGGCAGTTATCTTATTTTGAATAACCCCGACTGCTGTGGTTTACGGGCAGGAATCCAGTATATAGTAACAGTTTCACAACGGGTTAATTGTTGTAGCAATGGGCTTTTCCCGCCCGCGCATGAGAAAGTAGATATCTCTATTTGGCCTTCCATTCCGGCTTTGAAAACAGATTTCAACAAATGAAGCAGGCTCAAAGCGCTATTGTTTCAACAAGATGTGGCTCTAACTTCAGCGCGAGAGACCTTTGAATTACAGGTGGCTAGAACTTCGAGCGAGATTCAGTCGCTTCTGAACACGAATCTCCCATTCATTTTGGGGAGCTGATGCATCAAATATTTAATGCATCTGACACAGAAGGCCTTGCTCATTTTTTTAAACTGGTGGGATCTAGCCTTGAGACTTCTTTTCAGGCTATATTTGGTGTAATACCAGCCTTTATTCATTCTATTTTTTCCAGCGCCTTTGGAGGGTTCCCATTGATACTGGCGCTAGCTGGTGGAATCCTGCTGCTTCTGTTCCTGCTACGTAATGGCTGTCATCTTGTGGTAATGCACAGGCCAGGCCAATTGCAGCTGTACCGTGATCGAATGCAACAAGTTTTTGGATGCTTGCCATTAGCGACGCTTAGCGTGAGTTATGGATTGACTTTTCACTTTGCCTACTTCACTTGCGTGCAACCAGTATTCTACTGTCAGCGGTTCCCCTTCTATTGGGCCTTGTATTTATGCCTTTCCAATACGTCATGTCCAGTCCCGGATTTTAACCAGTTAATGGGTCCCTTAGAGGCCCATGACCGGGCTTGTTCTGGGAATGGCCGTATGGCGCGTGCTGCTGCACTTGGAATCTTGGCTGAATGGGATATCTGTGCGGCTGCGCAGAACCTACTGCAACGGAGCTTTATTGAATATCACGCTCTTGGAAGCATCGGATTACGAGGAACACGTTTGTTCCTTCGGCCTACTGAATTGGATGGCATCCCTCTTTGCCGCTAACGATAGGGATGACCTTTTGGAACGCATTGCATTGACAGGGTCACGTGCCTTCATGGATACGCCACCTCCATGTTAGTCGTGTTTTTCGTGACACTGAACGACTTTTACCAACTAAAAAATTATTAAAATATATTTATTTTTTTGGGAAACATTTTTCCAATCTGGTTTTTTCATGCGTATTTGAACTCTGCTTACCCTTGAAATCTGTTTTGGTTCTTTGTTTATATCCTATGACCTTACCAAGGGGAGGGTGTTATATGGCCATTAGGGTCATTGTCGACATTGCTAAGTTAGCTAGAGCATGGCTGCTATGATGCTGCTTTTGCGCACGTTACTACATGACTTTGTTGTGCAAGACTCTGTTTGTGCCTTTCACAATAGAACTGTCTTCTTTCGGCGTTCTCTGCCTGCTCTTGGGTTTTTAGTCTGAACACGATGTGCAAGGTCGATAAACAATGCTCCTTGTTATTATGTTCTAGTCAGTCCCTAGCATCTAGGCAAAACATGCTAACACAGCTGCGCTGCTGAACGCTCGTGCTTTGATATTATGGGGATGCATGTTGTTCTGAAACAGACTTGGAGAGGGTCCTTTCAAGGGAGAAGAGCTGTGCGGTTCCTATGATGCAAAGCTTCCATCTAGGCACTAGGGTAGGGGGTCTGCTGACAAAGCCCAGAGGACTTCTATTATATAATAAACATCACTTTACCAAGGGGAGGGTGGTTAGGCCTTATAGTCCTTTTTCCACTGTCTATATATAATGACTTTCCCCTTCATATTCTATCGAATTGTAACAATGCTAATTGTTTTAGGTTTATGTATTTCGCTGCTGGTAGTGGCTCGTATACTGCATTATAGAGCACGATAGTTAAAATAAAAATGTTGAACTATAACAGTGACTCTTACCACTCTTATTGTGGACAAGTACGAGTGAGCGAGCGAAAGGGTATGTATGTCTTGCTACCGCGATTCCTGAGAGAGTCGGGAGTGTTGTGTTCTGGGTTGTCTAATCATTTGTAGCTTCGTGATTTTGGAGGAGAACAAATGAGACACTATAGCTAGTCGGTTTTGGGATTTTGGGTACTAAGGTGGTAGGTTGGTACACCCCTATACACCGAGGTCCTGTTTTCCTGCGCATAGTACTGTGTAGGTGCAGAATCCCCGCAACAAGGTCATCTTCACAACTGCAGTCTAAAAATGCTGTTTTTCAAATGCCTAGGATGAAAACTGCTAGCATGCAGTGTTGTATTTCCTGCAGTTCTTTTCTAATAGTCTGGATTCTATCTTGTTGCTCTTAATAAACACTTGGACATCCAAAAATCATTTGGCTGCTGATATGTGCTGTAAAATTAAAATTGACAGAATTTATGTTAATGTTTTCTACAAATCTTTCTGCAGAAATTCCCTTCCATATAATGAATAAGTCATCTATATAGCGAAGCCAACAGATAACATGATTTTCCCACCACTCGTTGTGGTCAACCATGAGTACCCGCTCCTCCCACCAGCCCATGTGTAAACACGTGTAGCTGGGGGAGAAGCAGGCACCCATGGCGACCCCACACACCTGATGTGGTAAAAGCATATGTGTGGTAATGCCATGCATGGTAAGTGATGCACGGTACAGGCTGTTTCCCTCTGTTATGCCCCCCTCCAACCTCATGTCCGCCACAAAAGCATTAAACAAAGTCAAATAGCTCTTGCATACCCGAGAGATATGTGGCTTTGACAATGCTTTTTTAGATATACTACATAGCAGCACGGGCTGCATGCAACATCGCTTGAATAGGGGGAAAAAGTGCTATGATGCGGTCAATACTGGCTGCGTCATAGCACTTTTTTCCTTTACTTTAAGTCTGTGCTGCTGTGCAGCATATCTAATAAAACATTAACAAAGCCAATAGATCTTGCATAGGCGAAACCTATTGGCTTTGCAAATGCTTGTTACTGTAGCCATGCATATGCCTTCAGGTTTGGATTGGGCAGCAAGTGGCCTCCATTAGTGAATGAGAGAGCTAAAAAAGTGTCCCACATTTGCAAATTAGGGCAGTTTTGAGTGTGTGAAGACACACTGTTTGTGTTTTACAAGGTATGTGACACTCCATGCGTTTGTGTTTACTGCAGGCAATGCTTGTGATAAAATCAGGGAAATCAACAGTAAAAACCGGCCCACCAGCCCACAAAAAAGGCCACAAACAGCTGAAAATAAAGGCCTGCAAGAACAGCCCGATGGCCCTTTAAACCAGTGAACCTGTGTCTCTCCTGCAGCCTGTTGACTTGTTAATGTACTTAACACCTCGTCAAGTCCTTTCAAGCAAAGGGCTAGAGCAAAAGGGCTTGTAAAGGTGTTAAATGGATTAGCATATTACTTAAAGAGCTGCCTCCTCACACTGCCAGCCTGCGGGGCCCCATCAGAATACTAATGGGACCCCAGCAGGATCCATTTTTAACTGGATTCGCCTTTTGCAGTGCGCACATGAAGAGAAAACTTCCTTCCACCCTACTGCATTCTTTTTAAATGAGCAGATGGGGAAGTCTTTCTCTCTGTGCCCGTAATCTGATGTGCGCTCCTGCTGAGGTGTTGGGTGATGTAAAAGTGTAAGGTGCGCGCACACCTTACAGTGAACATACGGTGGGACAGTGGGTGGACCAGGAACATTTGACTTCATATTAACTGCTGAAGCCACATAACCTCAATTTAAGTACGGGTACCAGAGATCTAGAAAAGAGTACTTGGTTATCAAGTTTGGGGTCCAAAAGTACTGTAGCCCCAGGAAACCAATAATGAACAACTACAGTTGAGGCAACTGCAGCAAAGTAACCTGACTGCCCTGGTGCCTCAAGAAACCGGTCGTCACATGCCCACTTCATAAGTGGAATCAAAGATGGTCTTACTAAAGGATATTTGCAGTGCAGCTACCTCAGCTATTCTTCTTACTTCTGTTCACCGTTATCACATAGTGATGCAGAGAAAGCAGTCACAAGCCCTTCGACCTTGGGTACGGAGATCTTATTTGACGATAATATTCATTAGGGTATAGTAGAACTTTCTTTGGTGTGATCTATGATGGTGTGGTTTTCAACTGCTTTATACTTATGTAATAAGGACTCTAATAAGCAGGACAGGCAAGGTGCTAATGTTGTGATTACTTAAAAGTAATCTGCATTACTCAGAGTCCTAGATGCCCACAGTCCTGGTATTCATCCCTCCAAAATCTCGTGCAGTACAATCAATGCATTACCTTTCCTGCTCCCACAGACCCCTTCAAATGTTTTCCAATTCAGACTCTTGGATCCTTAAACAATTTTTATTCTATCTGAAGAAGAAGCATGCAGAACAAGAAGGGCTTACGTGTGTATAACAGTGTAGCATTTAATTTTCAGTTATCATAATTAAAAGTACCAAAAGCTGGAGCAGTTGGAATTTTAGACTACACTTACAAGGCTTCTCATTTTTTTTAATACTACAAGTTAATAATACCAAACCTCAAAAGATGGCAGACATTTAGATACGGGAAACCAGACTGAGAAATATAGATTTGAGATCTACCACTAAGGGATTTGGCTGAAGCTCATTTACGATTGATGCTATACTTAGACATGCTTCGGGTGTGTATTTTTTGCTGTTATACAAACCCTGAACTGCAGTTTAATTATTTCAAATTGCAAATTTATTCTGTGAGTGGTGGGCAATGAAATAGTGCAAAAGTAACTAACATATGTAGATATAATAGTGCCAGAGCCTTGATACTGGAGATAGAACCTCAGCTATGGTGACTACAAAACCGAGATTGGAAGGAACAAAATACCTCAGACGTTATCAAGAAGTATGACCCCAATACCACAATTTGATAATGTTGGGGGGTAAGTAAAACTGTTCTTTTTTTGACAAAGGCCACAGGCCATCTGGATGGTAGATAGATGCCTGATGTACAAGCCAACCAAAACACACCTACTCGGCTTACTGGCTACCATGCTGCATTGATTCTACCATTGTTTCAGGTAAATGTTTTTGGCAATTCAGAGGTTTTTATTTTAGCCAAAGGTCAGACAGTGATCAACTGTAATGCTTTGATGTTCAACAGATTTTAACTCTGGAAACAAACAGCGAAAGTTTCAAATGAGCATGAAAAATACCATCCACTGGACACATAGTAGCTTTGTTTTGTTAAAAAATAACTAGTTCTGCCATAAAACGATTCTGCCAAGTGGGGGAAACAAAATTGCCTGCTACAACTAGAATTTTTAAATATGTTGAATTTAAGTGCATCTTAGAAGGCAATGTTGAAATAAGCATAGTGGAAAATATACCAGTTAGGCAACAAAAGAAAAAGCAAAGGTGATTTTATATTTAAGCAGATGATGAGCAGACTTAGCAAGTAGGCTGATCCAATGGCAACCAATGACAATATTTTTAAAACCTGGTTAAAAGAAAAGAAAATGCTAATGCAGAGAGACTGGATCAAAGGGCTTAAAACCACAGGCATGAGATAAACAAAAATATTCCTGAATATTATGACTTGTAAAACGGCCTTGCGAAAATAAGTCTGATTGATGGGTGAGCTTTGACTGGTCTACGATTAAGAATATTATTTGTTCACCAGAATCCAATCATACCATAGCTCAATTCAAATAACCGGTTGTTTAAGTTTTCTTTCCTGTTACTCCAGCGGCTTACTGTTGGATTCACATGTTCATAAATCTGGCGGTTACGGAGCAAACTGCATGCTGAGAGCACGAGACAGTGGCGGATACGGAGGACAGTAACAAGGAGGTTCACTATTAATCAGCAATATCCACTTCAGAGCAAGGGCCAAGACCTGCCACTGATGGTTATTGATAACTATGGACTCTCCCAGCCAGCTTTGCTTCGATAAGCTGGCTGTGCAGCAATCTACAATAGAGACAGCCCTTCCAATATTTTCCGAGATACTATGTGCCTCTATTGTCTTGTGATGCTCTTTTTGTACCAATCACACAAGCCTCTGGTCATGCAGACCCAGAGGTCACAAGGGAGGGGTGGGAATGAGAGAATGACAACGACAGCAAGCAAATATAGGGGCATAATTCAATTGGTTGGGTAGCCCACTGTGTGTTCCTTTCTTGTGAGTTATAACCAACAAAGTTCAAGTTGCATAAAATGCCCAATATTTTGATACAAAATTGGAGTAAATGTTTATGTTCACCTCACCAGCAACCATTGCATGCAACTTGAAATAAGTAGAAAGTACATAACATATCATTTGTTGTAACGATTATCTATTTTTATTGTCATTCGTTAGTATTTTTGTCGAGTGTCTTAAGAATTTAAAATATTTTCTAATACAATACAATGCACCAATACATTTTTGTAAGAAAATTTCAATATAAAAAGTCACTTCTCTTTTTTCTGAATATGCCTAATCCTCTGCATCTGTGTCGTCTCCCTTCCTAACAAAGTTTTTTCATGACACTTTCTATCTCCATGTTCCATGCCTCTTTACATGTCAGAGAGAACACCAGAGCACTCAGATAACCAATGTTATAAAAAAGGTGTTAGACTGATGTATAGATTGTACAAGTATATATTTGATATGATAATGTCCATACAGCCAACATGTGTTTCTTTCTTAGGGACTTTTTCAAGGCTGCAACAGAATATGATAAAAAAAGTTATAAAAATATTGTGCATGTGATTGCGATACAGTAGGTTACTCCTGATAAACACACAAACAGAATGTGTAAAATCTATTTAGTCCACATTCCATGCTTTGAAAACATGTCCATAACAAAAATCAAATCATCATGTTAATGAAATAGGATAGTAAGTCGAAATCAAGTATGGGCAAGGTATCCGAAGATAGATAAACCTAAAAGGTAGAGTTATTAGATACTGGTAGTAGAAGGAATAACCTGGTCACCCAAATAGTATAGTCTACTTATCCTAAGCCATGCCGAAAGACAAATGTCCAGGAAAGAAGAGTCATCACAACAGAGTAGTGAGGTGAATAAAGTGTAGAAAGGGCAACGCATACAGTACAGCAGAATGTCCCATAGTTCAGGGAATATATAGAAAACAAGCATTGGCATATCCAATAGGTCTCGCCTTTGGGACCGCCAGAGCTATTGGCTTTGCCAAAGTTTTTAAGCCATGTTGTAGAGCATTGAGGCTGCTGTGCAGCATGTTGAAAAGTTATAATAAAAAAGTGTTATAAGCATTTTTTTTACCTTATATATAACCAAGAAGACATTATGTACAACTGAACAACCCTATTAAAATAAGAATGAACATTAAAAATGTCTTCTAGATTTTTTGTCCTTGCAATGCTGGCAACTTCATCCTGCCTGTTCTAATGCTTGTTTGTTATAGCTTTTTTTTGTTATGGGAGGGTGGGGACATAAAGAACGGGAGGGTGGAGGTTGGGAAATAGTACCTGAATTACAATACAAGCAGTGGATGGACACTACGGGAGAATCAACAGATGCCAGATTCCAATGGCAGACTCGGGTGGTGCTGAGTGATGCTGAAGTGGTGGTGTGCTGGTGCGGCGGGGGTGCTGAATGATACTCGGGTGGTGCTGAGTGATGCTGAGGTGGTGCTGAGGTTGTGGTGTGGTGTGCGGAGGTGATGCTCAGGTGATGCGGAGATGGTGGTGCTGCACTGGTGCTCAGGTGGTGCTGAGTGATGTTGAGTTGGTGCTGTGCTGAGATGATGCTGCGCTGATGCTGAGGTGGTGCTGCGCTGATGCTGAAGTGGTGCTGTGTTGGTGCTGAATTGCTGCTAAGGTGGGGCTGTGCTTGTGCTGTGCTGGTGCACTGATGCTGAGGTGGTGCTGTGCTGGTGCCGAGACAGTGCTGCGCTGGTGATTTGGTGGCGCTGTGCTGGTGCGGAGGTGGTGTTGCACCATTGGCAGTGCTGTGCTGATGTTAAGATGGTGCTGTGCTGATGCTGAGATGGTGCTGTGGTGGTGCTCAGGTAATGCTGAGTGATACTGAGGTGGTGCTGAGTCATGCTGAGGTGCTGGTGCTGTGATGTTTGCTCAGGTGGTGCTGAGTGAAGCGGAGTTAGTGCTGTGCTGAGGTGATGCTACGCTGATGCTGAGGTGGTGCTGCGCTGATGCTAAAGTGGTGCTGCATTGGTACTGAATTGCTGCTGAGGTGGGGTTAAGCTGGTGCCAAGGTGGGGCTGCCCTGGTGCTGAGGCAGGGCTAAGCTGGTAGTGGTGCACTGATTCGGAGGTAGTGCTGTGCTGAGGCTGAGGTGGTGCGCTGGTGCTGAGACGGTGCTGCACTGGTGGTGGTGCACTGATGAGGAGGTGGTGCTACGGTGGTGTTGCACTGTCTACTTGCAGGATTTATTGTTAAGTAACCTCACATTACATGCTGCGTTGGAGAGCACGAAGAGGCACCCCTTGATATTGGTTTTATTTCACCAACTATTGAAAAATAACAGAAAGCATCAAATGTTTTAAGTGCCCAACTTAAAGCTGCTTCTATTTTTATAAAATGTAGCAATAACAGCATGTTTACCTCTTTAATCGTATCCCAAAAAATCACACTGTCAAAAGCACAATATAAATACGTTGATCCTACTGTCAGCCATCTTTTTAAACTACAATTCCATTAAGTAAGTATATAATTTGATTTTTGGACTTTTGAGCTAATGAAACCAATAATGTTATACAATGAAAAACAACATAGCCTCTGTCTTAAAAAGCGCTTGTGAAACCAAAGACCGTAGAAATGTAGATAAGGACATGATTTGCAGCCCTCGGCTGAGCGCGTCTGTAAAGCCAAATAAGCCTAAACAAAAGAAAAGGTAGTGCGCCGTAACTAACTTATATGGGCAATAGTGAAGTGATCCATATAACAGGGCCAGTCTCCAAGGCGTCACCAAACAGCAAAAGGAGGGACAAATGTAAACTATTCACAAACAAAAACAAAGGAATTTCGAAAGGCACATGAAAGAACAAATCGAAACAGATGGGCGTGATAAAAGTCAATACAGTAGATACAGCATGTATCGAGAGACAGCGCATGGGCTGCCTAAATGAGACCTAAAAATCCTGACCTGACTAAGTAGATGTTGTTTTTGACATCAGTATCACTCATCGTATATGTTATCTTATGTGTATTTAGAATGCACACTATCACTCGTGAGGGTATTCTGGCACTGAGCAGATGTGTGCCTAGCCCTGCCTATAGTAAGTTGGTTAATTGAAAAGCCACTCGGAATTCAAGAAGAGAGGAGGAGGCTCCGATGTGGAGTGGGAGGTCATTCTACGCTTTAGGAGTGATGTGAGAGAATGCCTGTCCTCCGTATCTGGTTCTATGTATGTATGGGATGTGTGAGAGTAGGAGTCCTGTGGAGTGCAGGTGTTTGGGTGGTTGGTGGAAGGAGAGGAGACTGTTCAGGTAGGTGCGGCCCAAGCTGTTTGGTGTCATGAATATAGATTCAATCACTGGCAAAATTCTGGCACAGTGAATGTATTTTTTAGCATAGAGGGCAGTCATGAAATAATACTTGTTCTGGCATAATCTACATAATTATTAGCATATGGGGGGAGAATCCACAGCACATTTTTAAAATGCGATTGACCTATGGTGTGCATCAAGCTTCATTGGTTTGCCACATAATATAAGCACTTTAATATGTAATGACTGCTCTTTTAGAGCCTGTGGCTTTTTGACACATTTAATTTAAAATCTTCATTAAACTGCATTATTTGTCAGGAAAAAGAACCTCCTAGAAGACAGTATTATGCCCCAACTCATTCATGAACCAGCTGTCACTGGTGCACAAATTTTACTGACAAGAAGTACATTTGGAGCGCACTGTAATATGATAATGTAAAGGTGTGTGGGGCATTTTCTAGTAGCGCATACAGACGGGCATTCAGTATGTTATGTCCGAGGCAAGAAGGACTTCGAAAGACTGATATGTGACAGTTGTTTGAAGTAACAACCCACTGCTCTGCCCTGGCAGCCGACAGACAGCATGGCTATGAACTATAAACGAGCCCTCTCTGGCTGCATGTGCGCTCTGATGAGCTGGAATCCGCTGGAGCACCATGCACAGCTGTAAGGGGGAGGCAAATATGAGGGAATGGCTGAAAGATTCAATGTGTGTGAGAAAGTATGTTTTGCCAGTAGGTGTGTCTGTTTCTCTGCATGTTTCACTTTATTTGTCTGCAGGTCTCAGCAAGTGTATAGGAGTAATATTGTGCGCATGTGTGAAAGTATGTCTAAGTGTATTTTTGTGGTCGATTCTGTACGTGCCTGTGTGCATAATTGGGTCTAATTACGTGGTTGTGTGCATCAGTGTGTGAGAGACTGTGTGCCTATAATAGCATGTGTGTAAAACGTGATCTAGGTCATTATCTTCTGTGTAGTGAAGTCAGACAACCTTTTGCCTCTGATGTCAGACTCATTTTCTATGATCTCATTAATAGTCTGCGGTGTCATCCTTTGGGATGTAAAAAGAAATCTGTAACCTTCAAATGCTATTACAGATATCAACTGATCGATAAAAGATTGTTCTATTAATAATCTGACAAGTAAGGAATATGGTGTAAACATTCTTTACCTCTAATATTGGGCCATTTACACATTGCACCCCACAAGATGGCTTATTAGAAATAGGTATTTTTGCACAAGCCATTAACACTGATTTCATCAACACTATAAGAATTAAAGGCTGAGTTAATTCTGACAGGATTCAAACCTTTGATCTCAAAGTTACATGCGGATCTTTGCAGCAGGCACTCAATCAACTGGGCTACCTTGAAAGTACTGTAAAAACATCTTGGGAAAATTCCGCAGAGCCATAGGCTAATAAATAGGCAAGCAAATCGAGCCAAGATACGAGGCAGCTGCATTTATTCAGCCTTTCTGGTGTAACTGCCGCTTTAAATATGTATTTATGCCCTAAATCATA
Source organism: Calotriton arnoldi (assembly GCA_963921515.1). Classification (NCBI taxonomy): domain Eukaryota; kingdom Metazoa; phylum Chordata; class Amphibia; order Caudata; family Salamandridae; genus Calotriton; species Calotriton arnoldi. Next base: position 640,222 of record CAWUFW010009163.1, read on the forward strand.
TGGGAAGTAATTTAAAAAAAGGAGAAAAAACGCCCACTTTAGTGTGCAGTAGAAAACATACATTTTCCATTATCATCTCTACAATCTTACCTATATTGAGTATATTTTCTTCAAATTATCCTGCCTTTACATCCAAGCGGAATCTGCATCCAGTTTGAACCCCCTGAACATGGCAGGCTTTGCAACCCCGCAGAATCAGAGGGAGAGGTGGCAGAGCCCCATGCTGCCACCTCTCCCTCCGCCAGCCTAGGATGAGGAAAATCATGAGGATAATAACCCCAAGAACCAGCAGAGATTAAAAAGGGAGATAACCCGGCAAGGGGGCTAAGGGGGCCTGGGACGTTAGAAGCATTGCATTTTAAAAGCCGTAACTAATAAAAGCAGTCATCAAGCACAATCCGAGGAGTGAAATCGAAAGCAACAAAGGTGGGTTTATAAAGATAAATAGAGTATACAAGAGCCGAGGCACCAAAACAAACCTACAGTGGCTTTCTAAATTAGAAATAGCACTAAAAAATCAAGTTCTTGTCATGAGACGAAGAGTCATAAAACAAGATAAGCACATTATTGACGGGGATGAAAATGAGTAGCTTAAAGACACAAAACAAGATAAGTCCATTGTGCTCAAGGAAGTGTGCTGAAAACGAGCTACGAAAAGACACCAAGAAAAGAGTGCTCACAAAGTATCATAAATAACATGAAGAGTAAGAGCACATGTAACAGGGACAGTCTTCATGGGAGGTTACAATAGTACAAAAGGAGGGACTACTAAGCATATTCACCAAACAAAAGCAGGCATTTATGAAGGACAGTAAAAGGAGCCAATGAAAGAGATAGGCGGTACTTGAAGCCCATATTGTAGATACAGCGTGTCTCCAGGCGAGACCTAAAAAGGGCCCATATAAATATAAGTATGAATGGGACCTAGCATATGTTGTACTTCAGACAAAAAGGTGAAATGATAATATTAAAATACTGTAAGAACAAAGACAAGTGAGACCATTTAGTAATATTAGACAATGGGACCAGAGTGCTCTAAAAAGGGGGGTGTAGATGAATACGGAAGTATATATGGTAATTAATTATACTACACCATAATTAAACACAAATACAAATAAGTATGGCCCCAAAGCATTAGTTGATAGGAGAGTATTCTCGAAGAATAGCATGTGGGGGCAAATATGCCAACCCGATATTCAAAGTTACGGACAATATGTAAGCCCTCAATCAAAGTAGGGTGGGTCCTACAGAGAAACAAAGTAATAAAAGTAATGAGAACGGTAACCGCCTTACATATACATACGGTGTATTAATAATGTTGTTTAAAAATATAGAAACGATCTGGTTACATACAATTCGGTAGCTTGTGGAGATAAAGTTGAATATATTTCCGTCAGCCCCTTTCACAGATGAGGGCTATGATAGGCCCATTCACACTTGGGGTAGAAAGACCATACAAATATGAAATTTCTTAACAATCCAGTGCACCCACATAGTACATGTAAAGTAGAGTTGTGGAAGTTACAGTTCAGAAATCCCACAGAGACTGACCTGTTAGGACATGAGGAAACTCTGCTGATTTGTGCTGAAGGCGGGTGATTAAAATGGCATTGTTTATCAACGTGCTAGGGTAGCCAAATTAGGCCTACATAGATTTTACACATTGCTTTTGTGTGTTTTCAGGAGTAACATACTGTATTGTAATCACATGCACAATATTTTAGTGATTTTTTTCTATCATATTCTGTTGATTAGTTCCCTCTATTCATCCTATTTAGTCACTCCCCAAGGTGGAAGTGGGGTCTGTGTTCGAACACTGCGGGAGCACCCACACTTATCTACCAGTTACACACACCTCAACCATAACCTTTGGATGAGCAGCAGTGAAGCCACGGCTACCAACCTCTTTACATATCGTCACCCTGCTCCTGTACTTCTGTATCCATGGTCAGTCTCTTTCTGATTATGTGCCTCTTTTTTGCCATCACTATGCCTAGCTCCCCATTTCTGTCCTCGTGCCTGTGCTTCCATGTCTGTAGTAATAACCTTGGATTCCCACTTTGTCTCCATGACCCTAGCTTTCATCTTTCTGTCCCTGTTTCTCCCCATCTGATGTCTTGCCTTCAAGTTACTACATGAAAATACATATTCTCTCTGTCTCCATACAAGTTTTGCCAGCCTGTCTCAATGGCGCCTATTGTCCTTTTTTGTTTATCTGGACTTTTGGCCTCCAGTTTTAAAGTGTAAAGACGACCAGGTTATTTATTTTTGTCTCCGTGCTCATAAGTTGCTTCTTTCTCTATGCCCCATATTCTCGTCTTTCTGCCTGCATGTTCCCCACTTCACTTCACCCTGCCTACCTCCACTCTCACAACTTTGATCTTTCAGTCTGCGTGCTACAACGGTTCTCTTTTCTGCCTCAATCATCTTGTTCAGACTCTTCTTTCCTGTCTACATGGACCAGCCTCTGGTGGTGTGCCATAGGTACAGTATTTCTTTATTAGAATATTGAGTATATAACAGAATTGCAGAGGTTAGGTTTAGATATAAATACATTTTCTGGAATGTTGGTTATTACTCTTCTGACATTCGTGCTGTGAGCTCTTGTGGGCCTGCTGGAATATACTTCATTAAAGAAGATGTATTCAACTTCTGAAATTGGCTTTTGCTTCATTTAGAAAACATTACAGATTGAGGATGAGTGTGCGGTGTCTGAACATACTGTGATTTTCTTATTTAAAGGCCCACAAAAAGATATTCTGGTTTTACACTAAAATCAAGACTTAAATACGGAGTTCATCATTGCTCCAACAATGCACTGATAACCGACTTGTGAACGGAGCAGCATTTCAATGAGAAGAGAAAGTACAATTTTAGAGCACCACACTTTCACAGGAGTGGGTGGCGGTTTACTTCTCTGTTAAATGAATTATTTGATTAGGACGGGTGCCTTCCCTGCACTCCGTGTTCTATGGTACACCTGACTAATGTGTGCCTGAAGTAAAGTTGAAAGCATCTGGAATGACTAGAACAGTGATGGCGTTACAGTAATATTCCAAGCTCCAACTCTATGGAACACCGGACTAACATGTGCATGACGTAATACACAATGCACCTTGAATGACTAGATCCCTGAGGAGTTAGAGTAATGTCCTGCGCTCCACCCTGTCAGGCCTTTGTGTAATGCTAACCACAGCACACCTGAAGCTGTGGGACGTGGCATTCTGCACGCAGCATGTAATTAGCTCGCACTCAATATTTTTCTGGGTCATATTTCATAAGTTATTATGCTTTAATGAAGTTTTGGCTGACACGGTAAGACAAAACTTGTGGAATACACAGTGACCTCAGTACAAAATATTACTCGAACAGGGTTGTTTTTACAAAATAAAGGAAAACCTACTGTTAAGTGGAAGAAATGGCAGTCTTACAAAAACTCAATAAAACACATTTTAAAAAAAGTGAAAGAAATGGCAGAGAATGTTCGAAAATTACCTAATAGCCATAGAGGTTCTCTCCTAAGAGAAAAAGGTGTTATTTGGCCTTCTAGGAGAGGTGGGTCAATAAATCTTTGATAATCTGCCAGAAACAGAATCACCTGCAGGGCATTTTGTACCTTGTGACGAGTACAAGGAGGCAGTTAAACAAACGTACAAACAACTTACTGAGGAACCAAGTGTAATGGTTGAAATACTCTGGTTTTTTTAAGGAAGCAGTATTAATAAGAGACTGTACAAGAATACATTGTTGCATTAAGAATTCTATCAGCTTCTTGTGAGTTGAAGAATAACAATGTTTCCTACATTAGGAATCAATTTGCCCATAATTACCATTCCAAAAAAATCCAGAAAGATTACTTGCAAGTAGAAATTGTCCGTTAGAAGTTATTAACCTGGGTAAGGAAATGAACGGTCAAAGCTTAAAGTAAACAAACAGATACTATTTTATGGATGCAGTTCTAAAACACATGTGCTTACTTTTGCTGGAATATCCAGAGATTTGTAAAAAAAAAAAAAAGAAGAAAACATAAAAAAAAGTCCTAACTGCAAATGTTGAAAAGGACAAATGCAAAGAACCCTTGGGGACAATATGAATTGGTGATGTTTCTTTGAATGTGACAGCAGATTCTGGGCCTCTTATAACCATCTTTTCAGAGGAGACATTTTTGAGCTATGGAAAAAAGTTAAATCTATGAACACAGATGTTAATTCAAGAGCTTTTGGAGACTGAAATTTTCATGGTTGGATATTTGATTGGCACATTAGAGTTCTTAGTATGCAAAATTATTACAAAAATATATACAGCTAAAATGGGAAGAAATATTGTGGAATGCTGTGTCCTGGGTAAGCTGGGTGTTGTTTTAAGACCAGGTACAGAGAATCCATTTACTCTGGATAATAATCCAATTCCACAAGTGAAATTCGACATGGGTTTGTTGGATGTTAATGCTATTGTTGTCAAACAATTACATTAACATCCAGCACCACATAAAGAATGAGTCAAAGGGTTTTAACATAACATTAAAACAGAAGAAGGGAGCTTTACCAGTTACTCACAAAGTATGCCTGGTACCTTTGTTCGTGAAAAGAGAACTTGAAAACAATTATTGGAATCTTTATTTAAGGATGGCATTATTGAACTGACTTATTCACCCGAATGGGTGTCAGAAGTTGTGATAACATGAGAAAATGTGGCAATATTTTTTAGGTGCCGATATGTGCTCTTTTAATAAAAATGTAATCGTTTGTCATCTTTTGACTAGTATACAAGAAACATTGTCAGCTATCTGTGGTACCACATTTCTTTTTCAAGAACAGATTTAAAATCAGAATTTCATTAATTAATGCAGTCTAAAGAGTCTTGTGATCTCACCACGTTTGCCACATTTGTTATATCTTTTGGTGCATATTGATTTTTTTTTTTTTTACCTTTTGGTTTGTTGTCTGCTGCAGTGTATTTCAGGAGTTGATGGACACATTTATTTACGGTATCAATGGCATACAAACATTCCAGGATGGACATGCCGATTTACGTTAAAAAGTTAGAGGAAGATAATGTTGAGTTAGACACAGCGTTGTAAATATTAGAGAATACAGGTATGACTGTCAGTAGAGAAAAAGTTCACTTTTTATAGAGTAAAGTTGATTACTTAGGCTACACATGGTCAGCTGAAGGGATATCACTTAAGACTGATCTTGTAAATGCCATTAGAGAGACACCCAAACCCAGGGATAAGGAGATATTAAGATCCTATTTTGGGTTAAGAGAATACTATGCAAGCTCCGTGCATGGTTAAGCCACCAGTTTAATCCTTGAGAAAACTTCTAAGAAAAAGATACATTTTTGCTTTGAGAAGTGAACAAAATGACGCTTTAGAAAAAAAAATCATTTTGGAATTACTCTCTTTAAAACCATACGACAATGGGAATAAAATATAATTACTGTTGATGCTAGTGAGCTTAGCTTGGGAGCTGTGCTTAACCAAATTGTGCATGGGAAAGAGGATACTGTGGCTTTTGTTATTATGTGTGTTAAGAGGATTGGAAGTGTGCCTCAGCACAATTGAAAGAGAAGCATAAGACTGTGTCTGGTCTGTGGAAAAATTGAAAATACTATTTTTGGCAAATATATTTTGAATTGGTGACTGTGTATAAACCGCTAATTTTCATGATGGATGGCAAAGGGGTGGGAATGCTTCTTTAAAATTAGTAAAATTAATATCTAAATTACAGGTGTTTAATTTTCAAGTGAAACATACAGCAGAATGGGAAATGTAAAAGCAGACTGTTTGTCAGGGTTGCCTCTTCAGGAAAAGAAAGATGAAGAGGTGGAATGAGATTATGAATGTGTTGTTGATGTGATTGATGCTCTTCAGGTATGCAATGCAACAATTCTGGTTGAGGAATAGAGTGGTGCATGTGTCAATGATTATCAATTATTGCAAGTTAAAAGATTCTTGATTAAAGGTTGGCCTACATCCTAAAGTACTGATATGTCTTGATATGTTTTTACAAGTGGCTTCTGAGCTGAGTATTGAAAATGATACATTACTTTAGAAAGGACTAGTTGTGGCTCCTATTATGTTACACAATAAGTTGACGTTTGGCACACAAAGGGTATCTTGGGTCAACCGCAACAAAACAATTGTTGAGAAATTACGATTTGTGGCCAGTTATTGATGCATGTGTGGATTCATTTGTAGATAAACATTGGGAAACTTAAAAAGAACCAATGTGTTATGCGTTATTCCTAATAAACATTGGAGGAAGTTAGCTATTAACTTTGCAGGACTGAAATTTGTACTTGTACTTGTAAAATGAAATTTGTACTTGTAAAGGGGTGTCCTGGCGCTGTACGCATACCGCTGTGGAACCCTTCCTGGCTTTCCCCTGTGAAATGTCCACTCCTGGGCACCCCCAGGGTGAAGCCAGGCATCCCAGCGCTGTTGGGGCCGTTGTGGAGATTAAGCAAGCTATTGCCCAGAGTTGCAGAGTGGGACCCATGATTAGAATAGGCACCAAGGCGAGAATTATCAGGTCCGAGGAAATTGAGCCCAAGACCCACTGAGGCGGGAATTGAACCCTGGTCCCGGGCCAGATCTCTGCATCAGGGTCTGCCGCTCTAACCATTGAGCCACACTTCTCCACTGTATAATTTGTTGAGTGAACATATACACTACTTAATTGTTCTTACGAACTATTATAATAAATGGATCCATTATACAATTATATCGAATCCTACTACAAATGTTCTGAATTATTGGAAACCATTTTTGTAAGGAATGATATTCCGGGCATTCTGTTATGGGATAATGGAAGACAATTTGTGTCTGAAAATAAGGTGTAATTTCTTAAATCACAGGGCATTAGACAGAAAAAGGATCCCTTATATTCTCCATCTTCGAATGGATTTGTGGAACGTGTCAGATTTTATAAAGAAGGTGTGCAAATGGCTACTGCTTCAAATTTGATCTTAGAAAGGGTTGTGTAGGAGATATAGTGAGAGGTTATAATAGCACACCTAAGTCAAGTGTTCTCGCCATTTTTCTTGCTAAGAGGAAGGGAAGGTAAAACTAAGTTGATACCTAGAACCTTGGTAAGTGGCATTTTAAGGGATGGAAGTGTAACTAAAATTGAGGGTTGCAAATTGAAAGTTAGAGAGAAATTGGTTAAGGAACAAGAACAAAATAAAGCATCCCATGTCAAAGTAATAGAACTAAAAGTAAATTATTGGGTAAATGTAACAATGCAAGACTAACAAATGAAAATCTGTATTTTTTTCACCCATACGAGTTCTGAAGGTTAACATAACTAAGCTGTTATTGAAAAACAAGAAGTGGTTGAACAAGAGTTTGGTGATATTGTTGAAACCAGGTCAGGAGATTATTTTGAACAATGGCACCAATGATATCGTCTATAAAGATTGGTATGCACGGTTTGGTGATGCTAGTGCGTCAAAGGAAGGTGAATCAATTTCTGTTTCCCCCAAATAAATGACCATGACTAGGTAGACAATAATAATAAGGTATTTCAAATGGTTCTGTTTCTGGTAAGGTACAAGGAAGTAGCTCTCATGTGTGCAGTCCAGCCTACTAAATTAAAACCTTTGTTTAGTTAAATTAATATACATATCCCAAAATTGGAAAATGATTTATTCGTTATTAAAACATGGTATTTTCATAACTCATAAGTTGATATTTGGTGAAAACTGGATTTCCAAAACATAGATTCAAAGCTGGTGTTTGGTGATAATTCATGCAATATTACTAATATTACTTGGTGCCATGGGGCATTGCCACTATTGTTGTCATGTACTACCCATGTAGAGGCATTCCAAAGTGAAAAAACCTTTTTACATTACTGCTGGCAACCCTGCCTGCTGCTCTGAGGTGATCACTGCTGATAATCTTGCATGGGGTGGACACTAATAAGATCTTGTCTGGCGTAGTTGCTGTTGCAACACTAATAATGGTAGCATGGGAGGATTTTCATTGGACATAAGTAGCTCTTATTACAGAAAAGGTTGGAGATCCCTACACTAGACCCTTCAGACTCAAAGCTTGGTCTGCTTATGTGTGACATATTAACATTTACATGGTGGTATTGTGTGATGTACATGCCTTATGTGTGGCACTTTGATCGCCATGTTGTGGCAAGTGGAATGAAGATGGCACGGCGCCTGCTGGACATGGCTGAAAGGAGAGCACTCAGGAGCACAGTCATGTAGTGCAGACTGTGACTTTTCTGAGAAGGGGCAAAAGATGCATAAATTAGCCAGCACTGGCAATAGTGACTAAACAGGCAGAAGCGGTAGGAATTGGGTATGACACAGTGGCATGGAATGAAATCAGTGGCAGGTTCAAATGGCAGAAGAGAGCATAGAGAATACATGGTACAGGATATCCCTGACTAAAACAACATGATGTGCCACAGGGCTGTAAGTCTTGAAGTCTGTGCTCAGCCCAAAACCAGTCAGCTGCCGCCAGAGGAGAAATATGTTAGCTTAATTTCCCTATATCATTGCAAAAGTGGAATTATACAAGAGCTTGAGTTCTTATAAGAAACATCTCTTAGGGCTCAAGGGCAGGTGATTAGTCATAGTTTGTATAAGTATTGACATGGTTTGACACAGTATACTTAGACATAAAATATATCTACAGCCTACATATTACTAAACATACCACATTCAAAGGCTCTCTACGTCTTTCCGTCACTGCAAAGTATTAAATGAGGTAGACAATGTACATGCATACATGCAAAAACTTGGCTTTACATTACATTGTAATGTGCTGCAAACTGTTTATCATAAGTGTGAATTGCAACTCCCATCTAACCCAATTGCAAGTTCTTTCTAAAGGCATCCTTGTAATTACTAAATCAGTCTTAAATGTCCAATGTTTTAACTCTTTATGGCATTTTCAAAGATGTTGTCTCCCAAAGAGCTTCACTGCTTGAATACATAACACATCATTTGTCTACCGGAGGCACCACAAGCCTCACTGTTTGGCACAGAGAAAACTGCACCTTTGGGATGCTGCACTGTGACAATGTTATACCCAGTGAAGCTCCTTCTTCTGTCTATGGCACCTGGAATTAGTGTTTTTCTAGGTTTCCCCTAAAAATCTGAGGAGAGGCAAAGAAATATGCCCAAATACTCCAGGAGAGGATTATTTAACTGCAATCTTCTAATATTTGTGGACAGTATATATCACTCTCCTGTCACACTCTGACTTTATACTTGTTTTGACCCTGCACAGAGCTCCGCTGCCTGTTGACTAGGTTCGCGCTATAGGAATACCATATACATACATAACAGTATCTTTTCAGGAACGTTGCAGTGCTCTAAGTAAGCGGGAAGATAAGAAATGTCAGTAGTCATGTGTGTTGTACATTTAACAAGTCGTTAGAGATGGAAGGGCACGGAAAGATTGGTAGCTTCTACAAATGCAACGCATGCATCACTTCCCTTGTGGGATGAACTAATCTGGGAAGCACAGGAAGATGCCTAGGTTGACACCTGACCCACCACCCTGTTCATGGTACCCATGATCCTTTAAGCTCACTTTATATTAAGCTGGTGTTTTATTTATGCTTGTTATTTGTAATGTGCTTTATGAATCCACAGGGCTGCGTCAAATTGCTAGAAGGACAGAGAAAAGACGAGGGGTTCAAATAACACTGACTGAGTGATGAGCCTTGCAAAACAAAAACACTTATTCAAAGCACTTTTATCACAAAGGCATTCAAAGTAGTACTTAATTGTGGCTATCCTAAAATAGGCTTCTATCAACCCGGCAAGAAGGGACAACGTGTGGGCAACAGCTGGTAGGACGGGGAAATAAAACTATAAAAACTATGAAATAATGACTAGCTAAAGATACATATGAGAAAGAAAGTGTCTATAAATAGAGTTTGAGCCCAGTGTAAGAAGTCTGCATAGCATTTTGGCAGGGGGATGAGAGTAAGGCAGAAAGCAAATCAAATACATGTAACACTCACGAAGTAAGAGGGAAATTCTTGATTTTCTAACCTAAATTTGCTATTTTAGTTTATTCTTGCTTATCCAGGTTTTCGCGCGGACCGAAGCAGCAGCTTGGCGGTCGATTGTGAGGGGGAGACGCCGAACCGCCGCTCCTGGTTTCTGGCTTTTGCCCTCTCTGCCCTCCTCTGCCCGTAGCCCGTTCCCATTCCTGCAGCTGTCTCTACACCACACACTAGCTGGTCTACATAACATCAGGTACACCCCGGGAATATCGGGAAGCCGAACGGCGGTGGTGGCGGAGGCGGCGGTTCGGAGAAGAGGCAGGAGGCCGGATACAGGAACAGGCACAGGCAGGCAAGTGCGCTGTGAGGCCCACAAGCGGGCTTCTAGTGGGTTTCAAGAGTGGGTTTCAAGAGTGCGAGAGCGCGGCCTCCCTCAGCAGGAGGCAGCAGAGTGAAGTGCCCGGGAGTGTCCGCGGAGGCGGCCCAACTAGGTTGGGTGCGGCTTGTGGCCCCCAGCGTGCCCTGCTCTCGCCCCCCCCCCCTCCCACTGCCACCCAGCCTGAGACCGGGCCAAGCTGCACCTGCTCCATGCAACATAGCACTACCCACCCACCCCAACTGAAGTCCTACTCATCTTCTCTCTTCCTCCCATTTGGGGTGGTGGCAACGGGGAATGCGGTCAGGGAAAATCAGAGGAGCACCTCTGCCAAAGGACAAGGACAAGGAAAAGGTCAAAGAGGCTGCAGCCAAAGATCTCCCTAGTATGACCTCCACAGCAACTTGTCCACCAATTAAAGAAGATAAAGACAGGCGGCAAGAATTGGGAGTCCTAATGGACGCAACTTCAACAAATGCAAGCAACTGGCCAAAGGTCATACCAAAAACACCCACAGCGGCAACTTCAGAAGCAAAATGGGGAGGCAGCACCAAAGCTACTTCGGTGGTCCCAATTAGGCATCACTCAGCACCAAACAGAAGTAAACGGGCACTGATTTCGGACTTTTTAAAAGTCGTAATAAAATCTACTTCGGATAATCGTCACCGCAATGACCTTAGGGCCCTTAAAGCAAGAGACGAAACCAGTATTAGCACAGTTTCTGTGAGTGAGGCCAACACGAGCCCCCCCCCCAGCGAAAAAGGGACCACGAGCTGCCAGTGCGGGAGGAGAAGTTCCCAGGCACCTCAGCGATCGGGCTGGGAAGCCCCGCACGAAGCAACCAACGCAATTCCAAGCCTCCAACTCTTATCATCTAAAGCTCTCCTCCCGCCAGAACTCAGACGAAGGCAAAACAATCAAGTTTTCGAGGCACAAATACACCACCATCACTCTCCCGTCGATCTCCTCAGTCAGCAGACAATACTTTCAACTTCACCTGGAAATGACGGCCCCCCAAGGCCTTAACGAAGGGGCCCCCGCCAACCAGACGACCACAAATACCTTGAGTTTAATTGGGAATCCGACAAAATCTCAAGGCGCGCAACACCCCGAAGCTCAGGAGTCTGTCTTCTCCAACATCAACACAAACAATAGCGATAAGCCTGGCTTTTCTTCGTTCTTGTCGGAAGTGCCTGCGGAACAACAAAAGGGCCAGATCCCTTGCCAGGTTAATCTACAGGAGGAGCGGTTTCTCTACCCTGATATGCATGGTTTAACCCACTTGTCGCATCCCTCCCAAACAAAGGAACAACCTAGCGGGACCTCGGTCTTCCACAAGCTCCTTTGTCAGCATGTTCAAACTACTGGGAACATAACGCCCAGGCATCTCCAATTGAACCAGGCAGTCTCCCAGCATCTTCAGTTTGGCAGCTTTTGTTACAAACAATGGATACAATCGCCAAAGCAATGACTTACCATGCAGATAAGCTGGATACCCAAGTGGACCTCCTAAACATCCTAGCAATCCACGTTCAGGGAGTAGAACAGAAACTGCAGAGTTTCAATGAGATGATCTTGAGGGTGCAGCGATACCGGGAAACAACATACCAAATATGCCACTGCACCAAAATAATCGACAAATTAGCAGCGGTCCCCACCCTTCTGTCAGACCTTTTGGTCACAACTAGGGAAGTTCCAACAAAGAATGTTTCACAAGCAGAGATAGATCACGAGGCATTATGGGCAATGGACACCATACAACCCTGCCCCACGGGGGGCACATTACCAGTGGAATGGAATCCAACTTAGAACAAATACAGGGAGATTCAACCGCACCTAGCTCAGCTAAAACCTTTGACAATCTAAACGTTTCGGCTCTTCAATTAATTGATCAATGTGAGCAATCATTAGGTCAGCCGTCAACAGCGACCAAGATATTAACCAAGCGGGAGCGAAAACGCCTTAGAAAAGCAAGAAATAGAAGACATTCTAGACAGGCAACCAACTTATTTCCCGCCAAAACCGACCAGGGAACGAAAGAGTGACCATGATGCGGCTTTACCTCCCCCGGATGCAATTATAAACAAGGATCAACTGAACTCCTTATCCACCCTACCTACTACACCTAGCTGTCTAATTGACACCAAACAGGAACTACCGCAGTCTGGGAAAATATACAGTATATTTAAGCCTCAAAGGAAAGAGGAACATCCTTTATCTACCCAGGCTACACAAACCACACAAACTGCGAAACCCTCAACTACATCAAGGAATGTCACGAAAGAAATTAGCACAATCTGCCCACGGGTAGCAAATTTGGTTACTGACAACGAGAGGAAAGAAAATTGCCACCCAGATTTAACCCATGATCTAAACCCGGGAAGCAATAATGCTATTTGGACAAGGGTTAATGAACAATGTACACTAATCAACACCAACGTTATTTCGACCATACCATCGACTATCATAGAGCCCATACTGGCCGACAAAGTAACGGTAAGGGGTGTACATCAAGAGTCACAGTGGGACACAAACAGGACTTTATCCCTCACTACGTTTCAAGGGGAAATCATGATATCCTAAACAGAAGTGTCCTGCTCACACTCTTTAAAGCCCTGCCCCCTCTGAGCCACATAAATACCTGTGACATCGTTAGTATAGAGTTTAAACAGAACTCGCATTTCATGGGCCAAGAAACAACCACAGCAACGTTTGTAGCCAACTCTCTTATTGAACAAATTTGGCAGCAGAGGGACCAATTTGCAAAGTGGGGTATTAAGTTAAATAAGATAGACCCCCCTTGCTACCCCAACCTGCTTCAACCATTTACTCAACCAGCGGGCCTGTTAAAGGGAGCCAAAGGCCCAGACCATCAAAGCCTTCCAAAGAGGAAAGAGCCCACGACCAGGAAAATTTGCTCACCTTTGCTCACCCAGAAGCCACTAAGCCTCCAGGATCCCGGGATTTAATCTCGGCCGGAACAACCTCAGACACGGCATGAACCAAATCTCACGTAGCCACCAATTTACTCCCGGGCTGTAACATCTGCTCCTGGAACGTGTTCGGCCTTAGTACTAAATTAGAAGATCCAGGCTTCATGGAATTCATTACAAAGTACAATATTCATCTCTTTCAGGAAACCTGGTTGACAAACTCTACACCCATAACTGGCTACAAGGAATTTCTGAAGCCGGCCAAAAAAGTCGCCAACCAAGGTAGAGCTAAAGGGGGCCTTTCAATCTTCATTTCAACCGACATTCCCTGGCAAGTTTCTACTATAGACCTTGAGTTTTCTTGGTTGCAATGTGTCAAACTTGAAGTTCCGCCCCTCAATTGTTTGCTTATTCTTAATATCTACATTCACCCAGCGTTCAAACACAAACGGACCAGAGTTGACCATTTATTAGCAACACTGGCAACATTTAAACTCCCCCATTTGGATGCGAATATCATCCTGTCAGGGCTTTTAACATGAATTTATTGCAAAACGGAAATAAAGGCACCAAAGAGCGTACTCCGGCCCCAAACCGACGTGACACCCTTGGTAAGAGATGTGCGGCCCGTTTGGTTGACCTCTCAATGAGCATGCTTAACGGGAGCATCCCGACAGACAGCCCTGCAGCATATACTAGGATCACCCAAAAATCAGCTTCAACCATAGACTACACTTTTATGGACCAAGATCTCTTTCCATCTATCACGAACTTCCAAATAATGGATAGGACAGAAAGTGACCACCAACCAGAATCCTTCATGTTGCTAAGAAACATCATAAACTCAGTGCCAGCTAATGCATCATCTCAACAAACGCAATGCTACAATTTAAAACGCCTCGTATGGAAAAAGGATACGATCGGCGATATCATGGGGACATGCATCTGTCTTCTGGAAAGATTTCAAACTGAACCCATTAACACACAGGCCTGGGAGCGCTTCAACTTAGAACTAAATCAAAATTTTTATAACCAGGCACAGGAAAAAAAGTGAGAAGACATCAAGGGACCGATTGGTTCACTAAACACCTCAGGATTCAAAAACAACAACTGCACAAACATCTCAGAAGACTACGCACCCAGGGCTCTGCCCCCTCCCAGGATCTTTTGCTATTAATCTCTACAGCTATAAAAGACCTAAAAAGAGACAAAGGTGGCAAAAAAAGCGTTTCAAGAACACCTCGGGCCAAACTCCACCATTCCTGCAAACAAAGGGATTCCAGGTCGAGTCAAAGTCACTCCTAACCCGGAAGCACTTGAATATTCCCCGCAGATCCGGAAAAAGCAAGTTCTAAAAATCATTAAAAAATCTAAGATCCGAGGGAGCCCCAGGTCCCAACGGCTTGCCAAATGCTTTGTTTCGGCACGACCCTCCATTCTGGTCCGACCTCCTCACGCCACTCTTCTCTTCCATCCTAGCATCCAGTACTATCCCAGATTCTTGGAGGGGCAGTATTTTAAACCCAATATACAAGTCGGGCGCACGCTCAGACCCCTCCAACTACCGCCTGATAGCCCTAATTGACGTGGAGGCAAAAATGTATGCATCGAACCTGTTGGTTGAATTAGAGGACTGGGTCAGTAGATGTAATCTCATTCCCTACACTCAAACAGGATTCAGGGCAGGGATGGGCACACTCACGAACATCTCTGCGCTCACCCTGCTGGCCAATCAAGCCCTCGCAAAATCAAGGCCTCTGTATGCATGCTTTATAGACCTCAAAGCAGCCTTTGACAAAGTCCCAAGAGCCAAGTTATGGACAAAAATGCAAAACTGGGGTGCCCCAACTAAACTCCTGGAGGCCATAATCAATCTGTATTCCCAGACGTGGGTCCAGGTCAGGAAAGGAGACGGGCACAGCATAACCAAAAAGTTCCAAACTCTGCTGGCACCCTGCCTCTTTAACATCTACATTGCCGACCTTGATAAACAACTCCGGTCAATTCAATCTGACCCCCCAAAATTGGGTAAATTACCCACACCCAGTTTACAATACGCGGACGATATCGTGCTCCTTGCACAAACACCTGTAGGCCTGCAGCGACTCATCGCCAAGTTAGGAGCTTATACCATCTCGGCTCAATTAACCATCAATCATCAAAAAACAAAGGTGATGTGCTTTGCTAGACAGCTCAAAGCAACGGCAAACCATAAATTCCTCTGGTACTTGGACGAGCAACCTCTGACCCGGGTTGACTCATACAAACATTTAGGTTTTCAAATAGACCGTAACCTTAATTTTAAATTACAACTGGCACAAGGACGTACTAAAGCCAAACAATTGCAGTTCGCTTTCAAAGTTCTAAGAAATAAACTTACAGGTTGTTCTACAGGACACTTGTTAAAAGCCATTGCAGCAAAATTTCTACCTTCTATCTCATACGGCTCAGAAATTTTAAACCTTAAAGATGTCACCTTTTTAAACACAGTACAATCAACCTTTTTAAGAACCTGTTTTCGATCCCCGACACATTTCACAATCCCAAATCCGATTAGAGTATGGACTAAGAAACCAGATTCCTAATAGACAAGGGTCTCTAGTCAAGTACTACTCGAGAATGAGGGATGCAGAGGACAACACCCTTGCGCATCATTGTTGGGTGGAAATCGAAACTCAAGCCAGGCTAAATAATTCAAAGTTCAGAGTTCTGAAGGAATCCCTTGCGGCATTGCAGCTAGAGGAGGCCTGGCTCACTCTTCCCACTACTCTGGTTTCAAAACAGTAGCTAGCAAATCAATTAAACGGACCTCTTTACTAATAGACAAAACAGCCTTTTAAAAAAACTCCCATGCTTGGGCAGTGATCCAAGCCTATCAGTGGCTGAAACCCCAACCATATCTGCTAGACCACTTCTCCCATCAGAAAAAGCACTACCTGACGTTACTGCGGCTGGGGTCATTTCCATCAAAGGACCTGACGCCGAAATGGAAACATTCTTGGCAATCTAAGGAATGCCGCTTATGCGGAGGAGGGACGAGTCTTTTTTGCATTTTTTATGTATCTGCCCCTTCCTGGCAGAAACCAGAAGAACGGTTCTTCGGGAAGCCTTTAGGAAGGAACAAATAAGGTCATGCAGAGTAGCCGTTATCCAATGCCTTGGAGGACCATCAACCCAACTGTCCTGTAGAGCTATAAAGTTCCTGAAAACTGTGGCAAAAGAACTGGAAAAAAAAAAGAAAACGCCAACTGATTTAATAAGTTTTAGTATAACCAGTTTTGAATTCCTCTTATGGTATTGATCGTATGTTTTACATTTTTATCTTAACCGTTGTAGAACGTACCTTGGTGTGCTTTCATTTTTTATAAGTTTTCAAAATGTATATTTTATGTACTGTGTTTTCTCCACCCTTTTATGATTTTTTTATGAAATCGAATAAAAGTATCTACATCCTTCATTCAAATACAAATAAATGGGGAAATTACGTTCTGAAGATTTTTTCTAGGTATGAAGTGTTTGGGTATGTGCGTGTATGTCTGTCTGTCTTCTGGCTGCAGTGTTTTTAATTGCCCAAATTAAGGGGTGCTGCTTTTACTCAAAATAATGATTCTCATTGTAAATACTTCACAAGGATGAAACTGAAGTTAATCTTTCTGAGATACAACCTTTTAATACAAACTTGTGATCTGCAAATCAAATAGGGAGGCCAATTGTCTTATTTTTGGGCAGATTTGCCTTGCATTTAGGTGGTCTGCCCCATTCCCCAACTGAGCTGGTGCGAAACGCCAAAATTCATGCTTTTTGCCTCTCACAGGACAAGAGAAATGCTCCTAAGGAGGATTCGAGTTGAATGATTGTACATTTTGAGCAGCCTGTCAGGGTGTCCTCACTATTTCCGCCCCATATCAGCTGTAAAGTGGTGCAAGGAGGGTGGTTGTGAGGGAGGAGCTGCAGCAGGGGTCATGTACAGAGCAGCTTTAGGAAAACATGCACCATTTAGAGAGTCTATTAGGAATGTAGACACCTGCAGGCAAACAACCCTGAATGTTTGATGGAAAGCCATGCTGGGGCCCGGTTTGCTGAATATGCCTAGGTGTTTATTTCCTCCGTTAAGCCTCTTACAAAGTGCACACAAATTGTCAGTTCGAGGGACAGAGGCACAGGGAGATTATGATTTGCCCAAGATCAAACAGTTTGGTAAATGGTGCATGCTGATGTTTCAGGGCTTAAGAGAATTTCATTTCATTTGAATGACAGTTATTCATTTTGCAAACTTGCCTCTCCAAGGGTGTCAACAGTCAACGCTTATTCCAAGAGGAGGCTAATTATTTTGAACTCATATACTGTATGCAATAGTATTCACACGCAAGATGCTCAATATCAGAGCACACCACGTTGGATGGGATGGGATGGGAAGGCAGACTGAACTAGGAAAAACCAATGTGGTATGGAATGTACTTCTTGCACATGGCAAGACTAGAGGGAATTGGGAAATAGGATCTTTAAATCTTGTTTTTATCTTGACACATTTGCTCTGTTCAAGGACAGAGGTCAAATGTCAGTTTGTCTTTTTACTAATTGTTTCTCATCTTATCCTGGAAAATGGTGTTTACTTTTCTTTCTCTTATTACAATTAGAGGTTTTTGTCAAGTGAGCTGTCTGACAATCATCGTGAAACAAAAGGCTGTAATATGCCAGGTTTTTTTTTTTTTATTGTAAATGAATAGATCAAGTATTTCAAAATCTATCAGGAATTTAGAAATCACTTTTTTTGTAATTCAGAAGTGTGATGCAAACAAAGGTTTAAATAGTAGCAAAATAAATCAGAACACTTTACTTGGTGATGTGCAAATGCAAATATTTGCAGAAACTCGATTTCTAAACATTATAGACAAATAGTTTTATCAGTAAAACCACGTCAGTGGGAAATGCTGTGCCCATTTCAAGGAAAAATCTGCTGATTGCAAATAAGTGTGCTACCACTTCATGCTTCAGGTATGTATTTAGTAAAAGTGATAGGTTTTAAACATGATTTGAGAAACATTCCTGCCCCTGCCCTGATGACAATGCGGTTAATGAACTAAGAGGCGAGTCAGCGGTCATGTGTATACTAAATGTCACTAGACTGGTATCATATATGGAGCAAACGTTTAGTCTATTAAATCAAACAAAAGTGTTTTTGTACAGCAGACATGCTGGACTCGCATATTTGAAGGTGCTCTCATATCTGATAAAGAAGAAAATGGCTGCTCAGTGGTTAAGACTATTTGCCCAGGATCACATTTGAAACCAGTTTATGGTTCAAGAGTATTATAATGAGGTTAAGTAGGTTATTTAAGTCACTAGACCTGCAGGTCCAGTAACATTTTATGACTTTTGAGGCTTGTAAAGACATAATGAGATCAGGACAGATGGCCATTGGATGACGCCAAATGGCACCACATGAACCAGCAAGTTGCACCAAACTGCAGCTAGTGCACTTCAAATACCTTCACACAACATAACTCATTCCTAGGATGTTATGGAAAATGGGGCGATTGCATTCGGACAAATGTAAACCATGTGGGTGAATACTGGGAATTTCATTCATAGGATGTAGTTATGCTCCCATACTGAAACATAATGGCTGGAAGTTATCCACATTCTACTGTCCTAAGTCTACCTATACCATTTACACTTAAAATTATATTGCTTGGGGTGAAGAAGAAAACTGAAGGGGGTTGCAAAGGGCAAACTGGCCTAGGTGGGCAGGGGCACACTCCTAGCCAAATGGAATATAGGTAGATGGTACAGGGCAGCAACTGCCTCTGTACATGCAGTCTGGTTGAGGGGTATGGAGTGGTGTTCAAGGGTAGAAGAACTAACTTTCCAATCTAGGGGATGCCTCAACAAACAAAGGAGAATATGGGGGCTATGGTAGGATAATTTCTAATTGAACACAAATACCGTTGGTATAAGCTGGTACTGAGTCAGCGTTCACTATGCTTTGGTCATAATGACGTACGGTAAGAAATGGTAAGTCTACTGCAAGAAGATAATAATGTTCTTTAAATGCAACTGTCAGTCCTGTTGGTTATTTCTGAAAATCAATAAAAAGAATTTCATAAACAATATATGTCCATTACAGCTTTTAAAACAAGCATTGGCATAGCCAATAGGTCTCGCCTTTGGGACCTTATAAGTGTTTAGGTAGATCTATTGGCTTTGCCAATGTTTGTAAGCTATGTTATAGAGAAGTTAAGTATTAAAATGGTTAATAAGCTGTCATTGAATCCGGCACTATTTTATTTCGAGAGGAAAGTACCAGCTCTTCTCAAGAGTGAATTGATATTTTTAATTGGAGAGTACCGGCACTTCTCAGAAACAAGCAGGTACCCTGTTACAGAGTACCTGCACTACTATTTTTCCACTTCAAGCACTGGAGATACCAAGTCATTAATTTGCGGGGAGGAGCGAAGTCTCACTTCACGAATACTTTAAAAGAAAGATAGAACGTCACGAGACAACACATCAGACACTGATCTCCCGATCCAAGGAGTGACATCACAATCGAGTGAGGGTTGGGGGTGAAGTAGCCTCGCGTCATCTCAAGCTCCCGAGGAACGCGAGTAGGCGGGGACCGGGTGCACCTAGTAAGGGAGAAAGATAGCACGTCACGAGACAACACATCAGACACTGATCTCCCGATCCAAGGAGTGACATCACAAACGAGTGAGGGTCGGGGGTGAAGTAGCCTCGCGTCATCTCAAGCTCCCGAGGAACACGAGTAGGTGGGGACCCTGGCGGCGGAGGGTGCACCCAGTAAGGGAGAGAGAGCCGAGGCTCGGCGCCAGCGTCTCGAACAAGGAGCCAGAATGGGGCAGAGTGACAGAGTGCCAGCTCCATTTTATGAACTTCCGAGGCTTGATATTAAACAGCCGAGGGCCCGTAAAACTGAGAAACTGCCTCTGTAACCTTGTTGTTTGTCAGTCAGAGCAATGCGCGCGCGGGGGCCCTCCTCTCCACAGGATGCTGGAGGCCCCTCGGGGACGGGAGGAAATATATATAATTTGGTGCCCCAGGCTCCGGGCAGGTCAGATATATATACACCATGAACACGCAAACAATAAGTACACAGGGACTGGAACAAGCGCGGAGTGCCTTCCAAGCTATTTCCCCCAGGAACACTTTATGCCATGTCTTAATCCCCTGCCTCGGCTGGGCACATCTGTGTGGTATCCTGTTCCGGGGCGAGAGGATTCGTATTGGGTGACAAGGAAAGCCTAATTTACTGAAAAGTCACAGATGTTCAAAGAGCAACATAGAAGGGAAGGTGATGGTGGAGGCCAAGGTGGGGAGTAGGGATGAAGGGGTGTGTGGTGGTGGGTGTAGTATAGTGAGAAGGCCTGCTCTTTCGGGGTGTCTCACTCGTTTTAGGATTTTATAAGGTGTTTTTTATTCATGGATCTCACACCACAGGAACAAGCCGCAAAGTCTCACTTGTTTTCACGCTTCCAATTTCCATTTCTCACTCGTTCCGGAACTTGTCAGACAAAGTGGAAAGCAGGGTGGGGGAGAGAATGGGGAATGAGAAAGGAGCGGAACCATGCAGAAGGGAAAGTAGGCGAGAAAAGGAGAAAGTACATGGATGGGAACCGGAAGTGAGGAAGTGTTGAGAAGGAGTGTGATTGGGAGAAAGGTGAGGAGAAATAGAAGTATAGAGGACGGCAGGAAAACGTGGAGCAAGAACGAGCAAAGAAGACGAGGCAAGATAGGAAGAGTTCGAGAGAGGGGAATGAGACAGCACATGGAGAAGAGGAGTGAGCAAGACCAACATACACCGGTAAAATGGAGATTGAGGGAGAAACATCTGAGTGAAAGAGATAGGGAGTGAGTGATATAAAATGATACTGAAAGAGAGAATGAAAGGAACCGAGGAAAGATACTTTGGGAAAAAGAGGGATAGAAAGAGGGGGGCAAGACAAACAAAAAGACGTGTTGAGAGAAGGGGGAGAGGGATGGGAACAGACAGGAGCCGATAGAGAGAATGTATAATATGGAAGGTAATATAGTGAGAAGGAAGGAGGCTGATAGAGAGGAACAGAGAGAAAACGACAGAGGGGATAAGACGGATAGACAGGAAGGCAGACAGACTAGAGAGCGAAAGGAGCAGGAGAGAGTGGATCAGGGAGAGTGGAGGAGAGAGAGAACCAACGCTACGGGCACTACAGCGACGTATTGCAGCCAATGAGGAGCAAGCTGCCTACAGAAAACAAGCCCGGGAGTGGTGCGTGCGTGCGCGCACAGTCTTCACTTTTCAAGCACTGCACTTATGCTTGAGGCACGCCGCTGCTCGCTCCCGCAAGGTGGATGCCGCCACAAGCACGAGTGCAGTGCGTGAAAAGTGAAGACCGATGGCTAAAGGCCCTCCTAGAGCAGCGCATGCGCGCTGCCTAGGCGAGACCTAATGACCCAATAATGTGGAAGTGGGGTTCTTCATCGAAGTGCCAAAAATGTGCACGATCAGTCATCGTGCCGAGGTCACCATGTGCGCAAAAAGTGTCCTGCAATGTCTTAATGGAAAACAGGTTGCTAAAATCATAGCAAGCACTAGCTGGGAGATAAAAAAGCCCCTGTTTTCACTTTCGTCCATTTCTGTTGTTCCGATTCCAGCACTTGCATACTCATTACCTCCTTGTCCGTCTTCCTTGCCCCCGCCCTCATATGTTGAGAAGCTGCTCCCTACTGAAAGAGGTTGATGAAAGCTAAAGGAAACACTTCCCACTTCCTGCTACTCCCAGGAGGCCATCAAAGCGAAAACCTACCATCCCCACCTCCTGTTACTGTTTTTCTTTGATGGAAATTCCTGTGGCCTGCGGAAAGCATTGGTGTAGTTTTTAACGTACATTGTTTACATAAACAAAATAAGGGTAGAGAGTCTGCTTTAGCGATTTTATGACTGTTTATGGCGCTAGCAAAGGTAGCACTATTGCAGACCCGTTCACCGTATCTGAATGATTGTTTGGGTCCAAGTACTTGAAGAGCAGTACAATGTGACTCAAGAATGCCCATATCTAAGATGAGGCTGCTCAGTGTCAGAGCATGTGCTTTGCAAGTATGAAGCCCCAGGTTTAAATCCAGGCATCTCTAATACTTTGGCACACTTATGTTGGTTTTGGAAGATCCTTAACGTGGCATCATCAGCAAGTGGGCAACGCACACACCGTTTTGGGTGTGGAGCGCTCCGTCTATGCAACCACCAAATGACTTCAAAATGGTGGCAGTCTCGTTGGATACACAGGAGTGCATTATTTAAGGCCTCATTAGGAACAGCTGGCTGCTAACATATTGGCTGGAAGCGTTCCTACTGCGTTGGCTTGGCGTTTTGGGCTCTTTTTTCCTGCATTTGGCTGAAAATTGGACAAAAGGTACAATGTGGAAGTAAATGCTTCTGGAGAAGAGGAAGATGAGGTGGTGCCAAAAGCACCTATTATTGGGAACATCCAGAGTATGATTGGGCAGACAGTCTCTGATGCCTTTAAAGCGAGAGAAGGCTCTTCTCCTCCAAAGCACCCATGTATTGAGGCTCCTGACCAATAGCTGGAGGAAGAGGAGGTCAAGTGGAGATTTATTCAGGGCATAGATTTGAAGGTTGTTTTACAACAACTCTGAGAAAATTTGGCCTTTCCAGAGGTTGAGTTTCAAAAGGAAAATTTCTTGCCCCAGTATCAAAAAAAGGAACCTGAATCGCTGCCTGACCATGGGGGCAGTTAGAAAGGCCATTATGGGAGAATGAAGGGGGACAGATAAGCATACTTTCCTGTGTTTTTTAACAGGGAGATATCTCATTCAAGGCTTCACATAGTAGCCTTCTTCGGGGGTCAAGGTGGACTCATTGTTGGTTAGGTTATCTTCTCAAGAAATAAATATATCAGAGGACAAATCACATTTAATCTTAGTGGATACTAGAGTAGATTTAGCAGTTAAAAGTGCTTATGCGGAGGCAAATTTTGCGGTCCGTGCTGCAACATATACGAATACAGTACAATCCTTGCTGAAGGAATTACCAAAGATTGGCAAAACAGGTTGACTTTGTGGGAGATTTTTTTTAACCACATTGTCTATAATGGAACAGCAAATGTAATAATTGTCGGATATCTCATATGATTCACTTGGAGCAGCGACAGCTGGGTTGGTGGTGGTTGCGAGAAGGCAAATGTGGATGATGGCTTGAAAGGCTGCGGCCTCTTAAAAGACTTTAATTCAACTTCCTTTTCTGGGCTCAAAGCTGCTTGCATCTCAGTTAGAGACCAGAAAATCAGGGTAAAAAAAAATGTATGATTCCTGTGAAACATCTGTCTAAGGAACATTGTTTTGCCTCTACAAGAGCCTTTGGTTCGTATTTATAGCCAAAAGGGAACCAGACCTTACAGGAAGCAGATGAGACAGGGGAATTTCTTGTGGAGAGAAGTCTCAGACACAACCTACTGCAGCATCCACTGCAACTCCACTCCCACCTAAGGCATGACTATGCTGCTTGGGAACATCAGTGGCTGATGAGAGGGAGATTGCACTATTTTTTAGTGGCATGGACATTGTCCATATCTGTCCAGTGGGTCTTGGACATCATATGTCCGTGATATCAGATATTCAGGATATCCGTGGGGGGTGGAGGGGAGCGGTTATCGAGTTACTACTCTTCCAAGAAATCCACAAAAAAGTAGGCCACATTTGGATGAGATCCAGTAGTTGCTCGAGAAAATGGCAACTGTTCCAGTACCATCCTCAAAGTTGCAACAGGGAATCTATTCAATCCTGTTTCTGTTCCAGAAGGTCTTCGGAGAGTACAGGTCTGTGTTATACATAAAGGATGTCAACAGCCACATTGCCCACATTAGATTCAAGATAATGTGACTTCAGAGAATCTTGCTTTACTTCATGAAAGGAGATTTCCTTGGGTATTTGGGCCTGCTAGATGCATATCTACATGTGTGAATTCACTAGGAGTCCCAGCAATTACTGAGGTCTTGTGCCGAGCCTACACACTTCCAATTTCGGGAGCTCCCTTTGAACTTGCGACTTCTCTAAGAGTGTTTACCAAGGTGTTAGTGCCTTTGGTAGGTGTGATCCATGCAAGAGAGTTTCATGTCTTCCCATATTTAGACGACTGGTTGGCATCTTCTTCTGCCTTTAAGGTTGTTCAACAGTGATTACGGCTAATTATGGCCGTGCTGTGGACGGGATCACGGATCAGGCAGCGCGGTGGGCAAGACTGCCCCTTTCACTTGCGGATCGCATAGCGGTCGTCAAAATGTCTTTCCTACCCAAACTCCTTTATCTCTTTATCAATATCCCCATCCGTTTGAATAAAGCGTTCTTCGCCGCGTTGCAGACGACCCTGCTAACGTTTGTTTGGGGAGCAAAAACCCCGCTGTAGCTGGACTGTACTAACGTTACCCTTTGACCGCGGCGGTTTTGAGGCTCCTGACATGCGTCTTTATTACCTGTGCGCCCAGGCGCAGTTTGCGCACTTCTGGTACTTCCCGCAGAGATTTCAACCGCACACTGCAATTGAGGCGGACTCGATACTGCCGATGCCCCTAAGAGCGGCTGCGTTGATGGGGGGTAGTGGCGGCCCGCGTACAGAAATTATCCCAGTTCACTGCACGGCCTGGGCATGGAAAGCACTTGCTAGCAGAGCACGGCTGGGATACTTATATACCCCCAAATTGCCGCTTGCGGCCCATCCTGATATTTCAGCCGCTAGGGAACCAGCAGCCCTGAAGGTATTGAATGCGGTGGGGATTGCGCAGCTAGGTGACCTATATGAGAAGGGACGATTCCGGTCCTTGTCGGACCTGCAGGCGGGTCACGACACCGGATTTATGTTAGGGTTTACTTATGTGCGCGTGCGGCAAGCGATCCGGGACGTCTACCCCGAGTTCCCTCATGAACCACGAACATTACAAGCCTTGCGGGCGGTGTTGGGAGGTGAGAATCGCAGTGGCTTGATCACCAGGCTGTATAATGCGTCACTTCGGGAGCAATAACTCACTGCATCCCCCTCGTATACCAGATGGAATGACCTGCTATCTGCTGAGTTAACACTGGACGCCTGGAAATTTTGCTGTGCTCTGACCGGGCGCCTGACCGCGAATTGCAACCTCCGCATAATCCACTTTAAGTATTTACATCAGCTTTTTTTTCAGCTTTACTACACTCCGAGTCAATTATACAAGTTTGGCTTGCGTGACAGTGCATGCTGTGTGCGCTGCGGTCAGGCGGATGCGGATTTTATGCACTTAGCTTGGTCATGTGCTGGCATTTTCAAATTCTGGGAACGAGTCACGCAGATATTGTCTGCAGTTATTGCTGAGCCTGTCGCGTGTATGCCTGTGGTGTGTCTGCTGGGGTGGGTGCAGAAACTGAAATCCGGCAATAGACGCTTGGTAGCCATAGCTACTCTCTTCGCAAAGAGAGCGGTGGCACAATGCTGGGGAGCAAGGGCCGTACCTACGGCAGCTAGGTGGATCAGAGATTTGCTATACTGCAGGGACCAGCTGGGAATATATGCGGAGGAACTGCCTGAAGCATCTAGACCCAAGGATTTCTGGGCTCCTCTCTCTGGGTATCTCCTTACTAACCCGGACTTGACTTAACTCCCGGTTGTGGTGCACATTGCATGAGCTCCGGGACGTCTGGAATACTACTTTGTGAGATTCTAGGTGGTGCAATCTACTACTGCCAATATGCCATGACTGTATTCAAGAGTGCCAAGGTGGAGAGGGTGGGTAGTTGGGGGGGGCAGGGGCAATTCGAATTGGGGAGTTTGGTTTGATGTTACAAAATCAGCGTGTAATGGACACTCTGGTACGAATAATAGCTCATCCCACCTGCGAGTGGGCTCCTATGCATCGCTATGTACCATCAAGCTGTCAATAAATACATTTTTTTTTTTTAAAAAGGTTGTTCAAAATGTGGAAGAAGTATGCGGCCTAGTGAAAGGTTATGGATTTCTATTTAACCTTAAGAAATCCAATCTGGTGCCTACACAGGATCTTCAGTTTATAGACACTTGGTTGAGAACAGACTTGAGGAGGCATGACTTCTGGAGTTGAGGAAGGACAATTTGATGGAGGGCATTTAAATTCTTCTGGTAATGTCAACTCCAACAGCCGGCCACAGTGTCGAAGTCAATACAGACAGCAAAGTAGTCCAAGCGGCGTACATAAATTATCGGGCGGGTGGGGGGGAAGTTATCACAGGCGCTGAATTTGGCCACACTAGCTCTAGAGTTTGATCTCTGACAACAAACCTAGTCTCTGTCTTCACTGTATCATACAGGGAGGAAGAATGGGCCTTGCGGACCATCTCAGCAGTGTGTTTCACTCGTAGGGCACGATGTTGTTCTTCCAGAGAGTGTTTTGACAAATAGGACAGCTCTTTGAGGAGCTGGAAATAGATAGCTTTGCTTCCAGAAAAAAATACACTGTTGCTAAGTTCTGTACTCGGACTGTTTGCCCAGGAGCATGGAAGGCAGTGGCCAAGAGTGTTTCTATATGCCATGCCTCCAATCCCTCTCATTCCAAGTATCCTCAAGAAGATCCAGGAGGATCAAGAGGAGGTGATCCTGGTGGGTCCGGGGTGGAGTCGCCAGCCTTTGTTCCCACTTCTTCTCCAAATGACGGTGAGGGAGTGCTGGGTGATTCCTCTGTTCCTGTACAACCTGAGTGGCACTCCTCTTCACTAGGAATCCCTGGTGTATTTTCAGTTGCGGATTTGGCAATTGAGACGGTGAGCCTCCAGGTAATGGGGTGCTCAGTGGATGTAGCCAGCCTTATTCATCAATCACGCCACCCATCAACATTGAGAAATTGTCCGGAGAGAGGAGTATCAGTCCTGTGACAGGATACGCCTCTTTAGTGTTGGATTTTCTGAAGGATGGCTCTGTTTTGGGCTTAGAGGTCTCAACTTTATTATTTCAGTTGCTGCTATTAGAGCATTCAGAAACCTACTGTTGGAACTATTGATACCTTTAGTTTCATGACAACTAAGAAGCTTCCTTTTTAAAAAAACAGTGATTCACTTACCAGTCCCTTCTTGGGGTTTGCCCATGGTTTTGAAGGGGGAACCTTTTGAGTCACTGGATTAGGTGGTTTCTTGACCTACAAGGTTCTATTCTTGGTGGCTATTTCTTCAGGCGGAAGGATGGAGAATTTGGGTGTTCTACTGAGTTTTGAGACTTTTCTAAGATTCTACCCTGTCAAGGTAGTGTTACGCCCAAGTCCAGAGTTTTCCCCAGAGGTGCCTTCAGGTTTCCTCTGATTTTGTTCTACTAAAGTACTATCCAGACTCTTCTTCTCCTGAGGAAGAGTTACTCAACACGCTAGATGTGAGAAGCACATTGGAAATTTAGTAAATTAGGACAAAACATTTTGGTTAAAATATTTTCCATTTGTGGCAAATGCTGCCTCAAGTAGAGGGTTAAGGCCGACAATGACAACATTTGGTATATGACCTCTGTGGGCCGCTGGATAATACTGATGATGTTTTGTAATATTGCTGATGTGGATTTCACAGCTGCTCTGTGAAATGTTGATGCAATGGTCTAATGTCGATCTGCAATTGTCCTTAATGGGTCTTTGTCAATTGCTGCTGTCTTTATTTTCCGATTTGCAATGCCTACTGTCACCACAGTTCTCTTTGCTTAAATGTTCTATAAAAAGATTTTTTTTTAAAAACACATTAGGTATATGAATGAAGCAAGCCATCAGACTGGCGTATGAGAGACAAGGAGGGCCCCTTTCAACCCAGGTGCAGGGGAGGTTAAAAAGAGGTGTGTCAAAATCTTAGGGTCTTTTAAAGAGGCACTGATGATGGACATATGCAATGCTGCAACTTGGTCTACACCCCATATATTTATGAAACATACAGGCTGCAGTTGGGTAATGTTTCTTGTACGTTTGTCTCATATGTATTAGATGCTGTGTCACAATGATAGAAGCGAATAAACTTCAATTAAGTACTGGGCAACATTTGAAGTTATACTCTGCAGTCCTTGAAACCAAATTGTATACTTCGGTTTCAGCACAACCTGTAAAGACTGGTGCAAGGAAGATGGACAAGGAGGTAATGGCCCAGTTACTTACAGATAGTCTCATAACTCCAAGTCCTAGCCTCCCTCGCCACAATCCAGGTTTCCATTTTATTTTGTGAGTATTGTTTCCCTGTTGCCTGCCCAGCAACAGGTGTCCGACCTAGGCAGTGGGCTGTGCCATGCTACTACTAAGTGTGGCTGACATTATACTGTTTGTGAGAAATGGTCACTTATAGTCGTTGAATGTCACTCATAATTACACTGAAATTATGAAAATGTCACACATGAGCAATCTAAAACTTGGCAGCTATGTGTTACAATCCAATGGAATTCCAAAGGTAGCTATGAAGTAGGTTATAAGTAAGAGGTTTATTAAGCTTAGTTCCAGGTTTATTTGGTAAGTAGAAGATAATGAACTTCAGGCCCACCAGGAGCAGCATCCTTGCTGCTCAACCCACACACTCCAACTGTCTCTGTTACCCACACCAGGCACTCCAGCATTCCACTACCTCATCAAGCGTTCCAACATTTCACACACACCACATCCATACTGGCTGAGCAGCAGGGAACAGGTAACTAAGGGAAAGGATACATAATGAGAATTCAAGTCACAACACCATGATAGCTTGGGAGCACGTGAAGTAGGAGATCGTCGGTTTCTGCTTTTGTGGGTAGCCTCCTGGCAGTGGCAGGCAGTGGGATCTATCTTGGGGTGTGAAGCGCCTTTCGATTAGGAAAACTACAGTTAGGAAGCAGTTGCTCAACCTTTAAGGGCTCGGAGTCATGAACATTACTGGCAAGTAACCGGGCCATTTATCACAATGTTGGTATCCAATATTTCTGGAATCGATTGTCAGAACTCTCAAACTGCCCTGTTGAGATTAAGGTAATTTGTGACAATTCTTTTTGTGTTCTAATACGTGTATGCTTTCCCACTAGAAATATAAAGCTGCAAGTCCTGGAAAGAAGCGTCACAACTCCAAAACGTCAAAACGGTTTACTTCACTACATGGCCATCAACGCTAGCTGCAGTGTGACTTATTTCTACAGCTTTCGTTCCGAGATTTTCTGCATTAAAATCCAGGTGTTTCTATCACAACCCTTCGTCCTCTTTCTGCTTCAATGTCGCGTCATCATTTGTAAACATGCTGTCCTCTTTCTGTATCCATGCCCCTCCCTGCAATAACGAGCAAACGCCC
The DNA here is from genome assembly GCA_963921515.1 of Calotriton arnoldi. Taxonomy (NCBI): domain Eukaryota; kingdom Metazoa; phylum Chordata; class Amphibia; order Caudata; family Salamandridae; genus Calotriton; species Calotriton arnoldi. The sequence goes on from CAWUFW010009163.1 coordinate 669,789, forward strand.
TTGGCGTACCCCGTCCTCTCGCACACTCACGCTTGTACTCCGCCATCAGCCTCTTGAGCGCGGTCCCGGCCATGGTCGCAGCCAGTAGCGAGGGAGGAACGCAGCAGCGGATGAACTGCCGCGCTTGAGAGTACCCTCGTCCCTTCCAGTCGCTTGAAATAATGTGCACTTCCGGGAAGTACCCGATATCACCTTCGTCACTTCCAGGTCATGGTGTGGAACCTGGATGGACATAAAAAGACTGCGGGTGTAGAGTTAATCATTTAATCAAGAAGGCTCTATTTAAATCGAACGATAGAATAGTAATGAGAGGAGTGAGCACCTGGCCGCTGCTTACGCGGACGTTTCGTAAATTCACCCGAAGTCCTTTTATGGAGCTTTGAAATAATGTCTCGACATTTGACCTTAATTTTACAACTTCTAGGTCGTATAACAACCAATCCCACTTATGAAGATAGTGCGAGAGTAGTTTGAGAGTGAGTGGGACTGATAATAGGTTGGAGCCAGGCGCGCAACGCCCATTGGTTGGGCTGAAAGGGCTTCAGCCCCCGCCCCCCACACACAGCCGCACCCGAGACCATTTACTTGCTAACGAGGCCTTGTTGTTTTTTCACCCCTTCTTAGAGCCCCTGCATCTCCACTCTGACTATCCCTGGAAGAAATACCCCTCCCCCCCGGAATGTGGCTCTAGTTGCGCCTCTGGTTAGAGCAGTGCTTTAAATGGGAAAAAATAAGTGCAGGTACTCATTAAAATAGGTGTGGCATGGCAAGTGGGCGGAGCTAGGGGTGGGGCTAAGGGCAAGATATGACTACCTTTCATGAGTACCAGTACTCCTCACAGTATAGAAGTACAGTACTTATAGTGATAAAAATAAAAAGTGTGGTACTCAGTACCTGTGAGTGCTGGCCCATTTAAAGTTTTGACTTTACACAAATGTGTGTTAAAATACAATTTCTAAGCCCATTTATGATTTCAGAACTCAGTGGAGGGGCAGGGGGTCTAAAGTTTACCCGAATGGTCCTGCACACCTGATCGACAGTGCAGGGTCTGTCTAGAAACCTGTCCTGATAATCAGGGCGTGACACAAGCCCTCTCAAACCCCTGGATTTTGGGGACATTCAAAGGTGCGCTGCTGGAGTTTTCAGCAGCAACTCTGCAAAAGGCTAATTCACGGCTCAGTTAATTACAAGCTCCTTGGAAGCAGAGCGGCCTCTGCCCTGCAATGAAGGAGAAACCTAAACTGAGCTTGCCGTCAATCAGGGTACCAGTACTCTCCCTGGCTACAAAGAAGTGCCGGTACTGATGGCAAAAAAAATCGGAAGTGCCGGTACTCAGTACCGGTGAGTACCGGCCCACTTAAAGCACTGGGTGAGAGTGAGGCTTTTGCGGCACTCCAGTCAGTCCAAGCGCGTTGCACAGAATTTCGACATGCGTATTTATTTATTAATGGATATTTACATAGAGGAAACATCACTCAAAGGTGCTAGAGCCTTTACAAAAGAAATATTTTGCTACATGGATGTTCACATATGGTTTAAAATGAACAAATACAGCTATAAAGAATTGCAAAAGTTGAGAATACTGTGTGGTACATGTAACGGCTGAAGTAGTTTAAATGTCTCTGTGCAGTGTCTTAGCAAAAATATCTTTGGAGGCGAAGGGCTGTCAGGTCGGTTTCGAAGGTTGCCAGCAAGGTAGTTGTGCGTAGATTTGGTAGGAATGAATGCCAGATTCTAGTTGCGCTACCTGAGAAGGATTGTGCCTTCAGTCATTCCTTTTTAAAGGTCGCAGACTCAAGCAGGATTGCTTTAGCGTTTCGGGATGGTCTAGATCAGATAGCTTGAGTTTGTCCGCCAGAATACAACATGGTTCATAAAACAGTAAAATGTTTGTGGTAGTTTAGATGTCTCAATTCAGTCTCTTAGCTAAAATGTCATTGGAGGAGAAGGGCTTTCAGGTCAGTTTTGAAGGTTGCCAGCAAGGTAATTGTGTGTAGATTTGGAGGTAATGTCTGGTTGCACTACCCTAGAAGGATTGTACCTTCAGTCAAGGATTGTGCCTTCAGTGGGTCCTTTAAGGACGGGGGTTCAAGCAGCATTGCTTGGGCATTTCGCGATGGTCTAGAGCTGCCTGATAGTTTGAGTTTATCCATCAGAATATAACATAGTAAATAAAACAGTAGAAGGGTAGAGCTATCTTAGCTTAGTGTCTTAGCTAAAATGTTGGAAGAGAAGGGCTTTCAGGTCGGTTTTGAAGGTTGCCAGCGAGGTAGTTGTGCATAGATTTGGAGTTAATGAATTACAGATTCTGGTAGCCCTGCCCAAGAAGGATTGTGCCATTAGTCATTCCTTTTAAATGGACGGGGGTTCAAGCAGAATTACTTTGGTGTTTCGAGATGGTCTAGAGCCACCTGATAGCTTGAGTTGTACGCCAGGTAACAGGCAGTGAATGTGTGCAGAGCTTTATGGATGATGCTGTGCAGCGGCAACAAATGAGCAAGGGACGTCTGGGCATACTCATCCCTCTTAGGACGAAAAGTGCTCCGGCAACAAATGATGGACGGAATGCTGAATGAATCAAACATTCAGCCCCAGTCAAGAGATCTGGGTTAAATCCATTGTTCTTTTGTTCACTACACCACCCCAGTTTGGACCCAGCCATATGCAAATCAGTCTTGAACCTGCTCCATATGAGAACAGTCCAGCCTGAACTGCCAAGCTGGGTCCTCCCTGGACCGGAAACAAGCATCCTGGGACCGGTTTTGGGGTAACACCCCTCATCAGCCAGGCTAGTTTGAATCCAGTGAGCAAGGGACCCACGTCTGGGTATACCCATCCCACTTAGGACGAAAAGTGCTGCAACAACAATTGATGGACGGAATGATAAATGAATCAAACATTTACCCCCATTCAAGAGATCTGGGTTAAATCTATTGTTCTTTTGCTCACTACACCACCCCAGTTTTATACACAGCCATATGCAAATCAGTCTTGACTGTGCTACTCATGGGAACAGTCCAGCCCGAACTGTCAAGGTGGGACGTCCCTGGACCGGAAACAAGCATCCTGGATCCGGTTTCGGGGTAACACCCCTCATCAGCCAGGCTAGCTTGAATCCAGTGGCAAAGTAAGCAAGGGACTCACATCTGGGCATACCCATCCCACTTAGGGCGAAAAGTGCTGCAGCAACAAATGATGGATGGACTGCTGAATTAATCAAACATTCACCTCCAGTCGAGATCTGGGTTAAATCCATCGTTTCTTTTGCTCACTGCACCACCCCAGTTTGGACCCAGCCAAATGCAAATCAGTATTGACCTTGCTCCTCATGGGAATAGTCCAGCCCGAACTGCAAAGGTGGGTCCTCCCTGGACCGGAAACAAGCATCCTGGGACCGGTTTGGAGGTAACACCCCTCATCAGCCAGGCTAGCTTGAATCCAGTGTCACAGTGAGCAAGGGACCCACGTCTGGGCATACCCAACCCACGTAGGACGAAAAGTGCTGTAGCAACAATTGATGGACGGAATGCTGAATGAATCAAACTTTCATCCCCAGTCAAGAGATCTGGGTTAAATCTATTGTTCTTTTGCTCACTACACCACCTCAGTTTTGTACCCAGCCATATGCAAATCAGTCTTGAGCATGCTCCTCATGGGAACAGTACAGCCCGAACTGCCAAGCTGGGTCCTCCCTGGACCAAAAACAAGCATCCTGGGACCAGTTTCAGGGTAACACCCCTCATCAGCCAGTACAGGTTGAATCCAGTGGCACAGTGAGCAAGGGGCCCACATCTGGGCATACCGTTTCCACTTAGGTCAAAAAGTGCTGCGGCAACAAAATTGTTCTTTTTGCAATTGTCACCCAGAGTGGGACTGGTGGGCCCCATGCTCTCCACTGGAGTCAAGCTAGTCTGGCTGATCAGGGGTGAAACCTCGAAATCGGTCCCAGGATGCTCGTTTGTGGTCCAGGAGGGACATGGCCTGGCAGTTCGGGCTGGAATGTTCCCATGGGGAGCAGGGTCAAGACTGATTTGCATATGGCTGGGTTTAAGCTAGAGTGGCACAGGGAGCAGAAAAACGATGGAATTAGACCCAGATCTCTGTACTGGGGTGAATGTTTGACATTGTTAAACATTCTGTCCATAAAATGTTCTTTTTGCAATTGTCACCCCGAGTGGGACAGGTATGCCCAGACGTGGGTCCCGTGCTCTCCATGCCACTGGAGTTAAGCTAGCCTGGCTGATAAGGGGTGGAAGCCTAAAACCGGTCCCAGGATGCTTGTTTCTGGTCCAGGGAGGACCTAGCCTGGCAGTTGGGACTGGACTGTTCCCATGGGTGGCAGGGTCAAGACTGTTTTGCATATGGCTGGGTTTAAACTGGAATTGCATGGGGAGCAAAAAAATGATGGATTTAGGCCCAGATCTCTATATTGTGGTAAATGTTTGACATTGTTCAACGTTCTGTCCATCAATTGTTCTTTTTGCTTTGTGGATGATGCAGGCAGTCTTGGAAATAGTCCGGACTTCATCTGGAAACCATCATAGAGTGATCCTTATAGGTGTAATATGGTCATTTCTTTTGGCTCCACAGACGAACCGTGAAGTCGAGCGTAGAATCGATTTCAGGGGAGTTAAATGGGTTTTGGGGAGACCAGTCGCGAGTGAGTTACATTAGTCTATCCTGGAGAGCACCAGTGTATGAGCAAGAAATCTTGCTCTGGAATGTAACTTCAGAATCCCCTCAGAAGACATAGTTGATAGCGCGCGTGTTTGGCTGCTGCTGATATGAGAATGTAGGTTGAACCTTTTGTCTAGGATTACTCCTAGAGATTTGGCACTATCATTAATGGTGGGTTTACTGTTAACGATTTTGTGTGTGTCCATCCAGGATTGTAATAGAAGTTTTGATTTCGAAGGGGTGTTAAGGATTTCATTTTGTGAGGCGACCTTTAGATCCAGCTGTGTGTCATCTGCGTATTGATAAAAGATACCTACCTTCTTAAGAAGAACTCCAAGTGACTCGATATATAGATTGCATAGGGTCGGGGCAAGGATGGACTCCTGGAGGACCTCTTGACCAACCGCAATCGTGAAGAGAGATGGTCATCAATTTTTACTTGTCTGCAACCTGCCAATGAAAAATGAAGCGAACCATTTAAGGAACACACCATTAATACCCATTCAATTTTTGAGTGCATCTAGGAGCGTGTAGTGGTTGATCTTGTTGAAGGCTGATGATAGGTCGAGAAGAATCGTGAGGCAGGGGTTATCTGAGTCTAGAATTCAAAGAGCATCATTGTAGTAGAGCGATCTCTGTGCTGAAGCCCTGATTGAAACCAGATTGGAATTCGTCTAGGAGGTCGTTGTTTTTGATGTCTTGGGAGAGTTTCTCCGCTACAAGTTTTTCAGTGATTTTTGAGAGGAAGGGTAGGTTGGCGATAGGGTGATAGTTGTTGAGGTCATTAGTATCTGCAGAGGATTTTTTTAGGAGAGGGGTGACTTGTCCAGTTTTGAGGCAGTCGGGAGACATTCCTTGGCTAAGGGCGAGATTCACCAGTTTTGTCCAGTGGGGAAGCATGCTAGTATAAAGTCTTTAGCAATGTTGCCTGGGATTGGGTCCACAAAGTGGTTAGAAGGGTTTGTTTTTCTGCTGATTTTGAGCAAGCCTTCCTCTGTAATGGTATTAAATAGTTGCCAACTCTCGCTTGATTTGCACGCCAGCGAAGTGGTGGGATTACGTCCTGATGTGGTAGCACTTGAACTTTGGAGTCAAAGTACTGTATAAACTGTTTTTATTTTGGTGATGGGTCTGATTTTGATGGGTCTTCAAATTTGATATATGTGGGGGTGGAGGGGTTGTTGGCGGTTTTGACCAGATGGAAGAGTTGGATTTCTCACAAAAAATGTGTTTTTGTATAGGGACCTAGCATTTCTGGGGCCAGTGAGGTTAGGTCTTTTCAAAGACTCTTAAGACTTTCCTTTCCTTGTAGAAGGCCTTGCTGAACCATGGTGCTGATGTATTTGATAGCTTTCTTTTGCATTGGAGGTGGGCTACAACATCAACCACCTCAGAGAGGCACATTTGTGGTGGGGCGAATGGAGGGTAGTATCATCTAAGCGGCGCTGCTAAGAGAATTCATGTCTATGTTTCTGGTGTTTCGAACCCAGGTCTTAGTTCTTTTCGGTCGACCCATTATCAGGGTCCTCATTTGATTCCCTGGTGTTTCCAAGAGGGGACAATCCTTATCATCAGCTCGTGCTAGAGCCTCTTGTCTAGACAGAGTCTTTGTTTCCTCCCAAACTCCTATTTACCCTTCGAGGGACAACAGCAAGGAAGGAAGCATCTATATATTTCATAGGAAGTCTTAATTAGATTAGGTTGATAAGATCTCCCTGGTTCAGCAGAGCGATCTCTCAGTATGGAGGCAGCAGAGATACATTTGAGCTACAGACACTATTGCTGCTTTTCTCTTTTAGTCTGTTTCTTCCCCTATGCCTCGGGCTATGGCTGGAATGATTTTTGGTTGGAAAACTGCTTTAGGCTGTAGCTTCGGCACCCCAGATAGTAAGCGGACCAAAAAGTATGTGTGAGGCAGTCCCAAATAAGAGAGGCAAGTAAAAGAATGAGCACAACACTGTCCTGTTACTTCATGAGCGAGCTATTCCAAAGAGAACCCAGCACCGGGAAATAGAGGGAGGCCAGCATTACATGGGAACAGAGTGCCCTAGTCCAAGATGGCTACCTCCCTGTAAGTGTGTCAGCCTCATGGTCAGTGAAGGGGCTGTGGCTCATTCAAGATGGCCAACAGATAGAAGTCCTATTCCATGTTTCCTGTCCTCCAGTCCAGGTCTCCAGATGATCAGCCAGTGGAATTAGGCTGGCAGGACTGGGTTCACACTTGAGGCCCCCACTGCTGTCTAGCTGTGTTCTGTTTTCCTGAAGTCTAGTTGTTCCACGCCTTCGGGGGCGCGGGCTAGTTTTTGTTTTGGTGGGGGGAGGGGGAGAGTAGAAGCCTCAGAAGTCGGCCTGTTCGGGATTCTATGGTGTCCGCCCAGGGTTTCAGCGGGATATTGTCTTGGAGCATAGCATGAATCCCAGAATCATGGAGCACTTCCTGGCTGGACATGATCAGTGGATTCTCAGGCAGTTCTCCCCACTAATGCTTTCTGTTGACGGTGATGTTCTCAGAACACTTGAGTCCTGAATTGGCACGGTAGTCTGCACCAAGCAAGGGGTTTACACTTCTTGTGATCTCAGGTCTAGAGGAGCTCGTTAAAGGGCTCCCATCACATAGTCCTGCTTTGTGATCGACTGTGAAGGTGTGCATGTCTGTGTCTGCCCACCTTGTAGTCAGGGCCAGTCTGGGAACCGAAACCGGCCCTGGCAAACTGCTCAGCTGGCCCCCCTGGGGGGGAAGAGGGGGGTGCGGCCGAGCTGTTTGCTAGGGCCGGTTTCGGCCGATTTTGTTACAGGGGGCCGATATTGCCAGCCCCCGGTAACAAAAATGGGCCCCCAGGGGCCTAAAACCAGCCCCCACTCTGGCGGCCCACTCGGGAAACGCCCGGTGCCCACTACGGCCAGTCCGGCCCTGCTTGTAGTGGATGGGCATAGCTGGATAGGTGTACTAGAGGCGAGTCGTTGCAGACTGTGCAGTAGCAGGGCTTTAAGTGGACTGGGTCGTGGACCCAGTATTAAATAAAAGCGAACATTGAAACGGGTCAATATCAGACCCTGTATTCATATTGTTAAGTTTACAGACAAAAGCACTAATCAGTTTTAGAAAAATTAATTAAGAAACCGTTAAGACAGGCCTCGAAAAATCATAAAAATATTACTAGACCTACAGGTCTAGTAACTTGAATAATTTACTCAACCTAACTGTAATGTACTTGACCCGTAAACCAATCTCAAATTGTGTGATCCTAAGCAAATATTTTATTTTATGGAGCCACCTTTTTCTTCATTATGACATATGAGATGACCTTCAAATATGCGTGCTCTGCATTTCTGCTGTACAAAAAAATGTTTTTTCTCTAGTAGACTAAACTTTTTCTCCATGTATAATAAAATCTGGCCCCCATATAGGGTGCACGTGACCCCTGACTTGCCTCTTAGCTCACTAATAGCATTATCACTAATATGTGATTCTCTTAACACCAATTTTATTGAAAAAATTGCCATCATCAAGTCTAGCATCCCTACTAATACTTTTCCTACAGACCCACTGTTTATATGTAGGAACCCTCTGGTGCTAGATCAGGTCCCTTTTATCTCCAGGGAAGTATTTTTTAGCCTTCTAAGGAAGGGTGGATCCGGCTCCCCTACTGATTGCTGCCACCCGCACATATTACGGGAAGCTTTTTTTTCACCTGCCCGGATCCACCTCTTTCGCTCATGAATAACTCCCTCAAGCAGGGCATTGTCCCAAATGTATTTAAAGATGTGAAAATTGTCCCAATCTTAAAGAAACCAGGGTCAGACCCCCTAGCCCTAACCAACTATCGCCCTATCTCTCTGCTCCCCTATTTAGCTAAAGTTCTGAAGCTCACGTGGCTAGTTGCCTCAGTTCTTTTATCGAACGTTCCCACTTTCTTGACCCTCACCAGGCAGGCTTCCGACCGGCGCACTCCACAGAGACTGTCATCCTCACGGTCGTGGACGAACTTAGGAGGGGGGCTGATAAGGGCATCACCCAGGCCCTGGTACTTCTTGATCTCTGGGGGGCTTTCAACACGGTCGACCATGACCTTTTGATCGACCGTGTTATTAACGCCGGGATCTAGGGCCTGGCTCTTAAGTGGCTCTCATCTTTTCTCAGTAACCGCTCTCAAGCTATTCGCTTTGCTAATATCTCTTCCCAGGGTTCTTCTCTTTCACCGCTTCTTTTTAACCTGTACCTACTGCCCCTGATCCGTTCTCTCGGAGAAAGGAAGGTTGGCACCTTCAACTATGCCGATGACCTCCAATTGATATTTGATATCGATCAATCAGCATCTTCTGTCCTCAATTTCCAATCCACCATGCGATCTATAAGTGAGTGGATGAACAGTATTCATCTAAAATTGAACCCCGATAAAACGGAGCTGATCCTAATTGGTGGGCCAGCTAACGCCTGGAACTCCAACTTCTGGCCACCCGAATTAGGAAACCCCCCACTCCCAGCATGCTCAATAAAAAGTCTGGGTATTATTATCAAACAGGGACCTGTCGGTGAAAGCCCAGATTGGGACAGTGGTTTCCTCCTGTTTCTTCCAGTTGCGAAGGATCAGGAAGATCAGTAGATTTCTGACTACAGAAGCCCTTACCCAAGTCATCCTGGCCTTAGTAATCTCCCGCATTGATTATGCCAACTCACTTTGTGCGGGTATTCCGGCATATCAACTAAAACGTTTGCAGCTGGTGCAAAACCAAGCGGCCAGATTAATCTACCACCAGCCCAAATGGCACCATGTTACGCCATTAATGGAAAGCCTACACTGGCTCCCAGTAGCCAAACGTTATTCATTGAAGCTGGGGTGTATCACTTTTAAAGCTCTCTATGGCAACAGTCTGGGATTTATATCCTCTCGGATTCAGCGCTACGTCCCTTCTCGGGACCTCAGATCCTCTCATCTGAATTTTTGGGTCATCCCGTCTTTCAAACGTAAGAAACACAGGGGACTAAGATTTGCAGACTTGGCCCCTCAATTCTGGAATTCTCTCCTTGTGGAGATTAGATCATTGACCTCCTACGCGCAGTTTAGGAAACAGCTAAAGACCTGGCTGTTCCGCCAGGCATATGACTAAACCTCTCACTGCTTCAGCATTCCTGGACTCCAGCGCCATGGAACCGTTTGGTGTACGTGCGCTTTACAAGCTCATTTAACATAACATAACATTGTCATCAGAGCAGGGGAGGAATATTTCTCAGTTTATTTTAAAAAACTTTAATAAATAAATTACTAAAGCATGATGTGGAGCACACTGCCATTTACAGACATCATATTTCCCATTGAAATGGCCACAAAATATCTCACTAACATGCAGTTCTACTGATTGTTAGAAATGGGATTTCTGGTTGGCTAAGGCTTGCGCCAAAGCCAAGCAGAAACCACCACTCTAGTCAGGGCAAGAGAGTTACACACCCAAGATAACCCCTGCTCACCCCCTTGGTAGCTTGGCACGAGCAGTCAGGCTTATCCCGGAGGCAATGTGTAAAGCGTTTGCGCAACACACACACAGCACAACACCCAAGGCACACTACAAAAGGAACTCCACAGAAGGTTATATATAAAAATAGCCTTTGTATTATCATAAAACACATTAGGATAGTACTCACATACAATACACTGTGCCAACTGGCACGGGACAATATTTACAGGGGATTATGTACACATGACAGGGCCACGTGGACCACTGTCAGAACCATCACTTAGTAAAGGTAATAGATGTAGAACACATAATAAATGTAGGACATATCAGAAACGTACAACCAGTAATCACTGGCAACCACTGTACTTAGCATCAGCCTGTAACATAAACCATATTATGCACAGCATCACATTAGGCGCAAAACCTTATGCGCCAACCTCACCAGCATAAACACATTATGCAATTATCTCTCAGTCTAAACGCATTAGACAATAACATCCTAAGTCTAAATCACATTGGGAAATAATCTCAGGGAAAATAACTCACAACCTAAACGCATGAGAAAGTAATAACCTCACAAGCATAAAAACCACATTTTAGAGGTAACCAAAACAGGGTGCGTAAAACATACTACCTGCATTACATTTCCTAGCACCACATACTCACAGTAGCACATAACCTCATAGTAGAAAGAACCATAGCAGAGGTATAAATCACATTAGCCTATAAATCCTAGGAAAGAAACTTCACTAACACCCAAATCACATTAGGGCCTGGCGCCCTATAAACCTAGCAGTCCCCTTGGCCAACTGGCCATCTCACAAGGGGCTCAAATGCCCTATGTCCAAAAGTCAGGGCGCGCTGCAAGGGCAGCGAGAGTCAAGGGTGCGCAGTCCTAAACGGTGCAGCTGGCACTAAGTGCTGCGCAGCTGTGAATGTCAGGGGCACAGGAGTGCATCTCACTCCTAACTTCAACATGTCCCCTAAAAGAAAGAATAACCTAAACGTTGCAGCTGCCCACTACTTGCTGGGCAGCTGTAAATATTCAAATGAGGCCTGGGCTCTCACTGTGCCCTGGGAACTAATGGGGCCCTAAAACACCCATATGCCCAACACGTTGCAACTGCCCACTGTCTGGCGGGGCAGCTGAAAATGAAGAACATGAAAGGGCCCGGGCACATCTGTGCCTCCTCAGCCCTGCGGGCTTCCTTTACACCAACTTACCCCAGAAACGTTGCAGTTGCCCACTGTCACGCGGGGCAACTGTGATCATGGCAAAATAGGGGCCCGGCACTACGGTGCCCTCGGGGCCCCACGGGGCTTTTAAATACCCTTGCCCCCATCGTTGGAGCCCCCACGGGCTCTACAAACAATCATGCCCCCATCGTTGGAGGCGACCCGCTGCCAGACGGGGCCGCTCTGACTCTGTGCCTCTCCCCTGCACTACGTGCTCGAGCCCCACTCACCGGGCTCGTGCGCAGGGTTCCGGTCTCCTCTGCTCCGGGCGGCACTTCGCTTTTCACCCGGGCCCTCTCCTGGGACCCGGGACTTGAAGCGTGGAGCCTGCGAGGCTCCGGGCTTTCTCCTGGCACATCCCAGCGTGGGGTGGGCTCCCGCCTGGGTCCTCGAACGCGGCGCTCGTGGAGCGGGGTGGGCTCCCGTCCTCCTTCCTCCCCAGACTTCACTGGCTTCTGTCCACGAAGCCCCGCCCATCGTGCCTGACTTCCGGGTCGCATTGATAGCGGCCCGGAGAGGATTTCAAGAGCGGCTCGGGCCGCAGCAGTGATGTCTCCATTGCGGTAATGCGGGGTGGGCACCCGCTTGCCAATTCCTCACATAAATGCAGGGTGGGCACCCGCAAATTTAATTGTACATAAAACGGCAACATGCGGGGTAGGCACCCGCGAGTAGCGGCATAAAGCGGAGTAGGCTCCCGCTATTTTAAATAATCAAGAAACGGGGGAATCCTCTCGCTGGGATTCCCTCGAACAGCCGCTCCGTGATGCTAAGCCCACCCTCTCCCTCTTATGGACCAATTAAGATAAAGCGCTTGCAGGCGCTAGATGAAGCCAAAGTCCTGCGGTAAAAGGATAAGTCCCAGCAGAAGGTCTCTGAAGATGAAGGGGCAATGCAGGGCCCAGGGAGGCAGCCCCCCTGCCCCCCCTGGGCCCCCAGCAGCAGCACGCCCCGCAGAATCAGGTCCAAAAACAAGAACTGAACATTTTCATGGGGTCACAGCCCCTTCTTTTATACACCAAAATCCCTTTGTGAGACAGCACAGGGCTGGGGAAAAACCAGACGCAGCTGGTTTGGGGGAGCTTTGGAGCACTTTGTTTGCTCAGCTCCTCCTTTCACAGGACAGGCTAGGGACATCAGACGCACCACAGGGGTGGAGCCAGCATTGTAGAGGGAAGGCACAGCCCTATTCAGGTCCCAGGTGCAACTCCTCCCACCCATCTACATGGAGATCTCTCCATTCAGCCCTGCGCTGACTCACCCTGCCCCTCCTGGAGCCACACACACCTCCCAGCCCCTGTCACTCACAAGCCAGACATGCAATTCACATCAGGCAGGCAGACACAGAGCACACAGAAATGCCAACTTCTAGAAGTGGCATTTCTCTACCAGTCACCATAAATCTGCGCACACCACTGCGCAGCATTTATTCTCACGAATTCAGACATACTAGACTTGACCATGCTGCACCTCTCATATCAGGAATTACCACTGAAACACTCATCCTCAATGCATTCCTATGGGAGGGCAGACCAATCTCACCACACGCACACAGCGCGCACGCACTTTACACTGGACCACAGTGCTAAAGTGCCCAGAGACTTAAAACAACTAACACCAAGTTCCATATAAGGCAAAAAAAGTTCAGGGGTGAACCTGCCAAAAAGGGCCATTTCCAACACGACCCCCTTCCAGCCAAAACGCAGGGTAGACCAATCACCACCTTGATAGGATTCCCTGCTTTGGGCGATAGAACACGGAACTGGCCCGCAACTGCAGGGACACCCTCCGGTCCTACGCCACTTGGAACCTAAGGAATCCATCTAATAGGGAAAAAAAACTCAGGACCAACTAGGCTACCCCACCGGTACTCCTTAGTTGTCCACGGCCAGGACCAGGCCCTAGGCCTCCCAGATGCCACTGGTCCTTGCCAATCCACACAGTGGGGGGCAGTAGCCCCTGGCATCCAATAGCCATTCTCCACTCTCTCAGTGTAGTTCCAACTACCACTGATCCTTCAACCGAGGGTCCGCACCCTCAGGCTGACCAGAGATCACGGGCAAGAATGCCTCACCCTACCTCTACTTCTGGGGTTCCGCACCCTCCCAGGGGAAGCACCCACCAGAACACAACTCTCCCACCAGTTCAGGACCTCTCTCCATCAACTGGTCTCACCACCTGGGATCCACATTCACCCGGCTGCACCGGGGTCAGAGCGAGGACTCCCTCCTCTGCACCCCCTTCCAGACTCCGATACCCTCCCAACTGGAGTGGTACCCCTAGAGAGGCAAACCGGCCAGGACACTGACTACAGTCGCCCTGCCATCCAGATCCGGAAACACCGGCTACTGGCTCCCCGACCCAGGGACGTACCCTTTGGTCAGATGCCTGGAAAACCAGGACTTCACAAGGGTGACACATCCCTAGCGTGTCGTGTGACAGTCTGCCTGGCGCAGAGCTCACGACCTGCTGTCCCTCTGACAGTGCGTGAAGATGCTCCAGGACAGAAGTGGCGCTCACCATGGTCAATCATTGGCGACTCAGCCCTTCTGGCTGGCCCCTGACCCACTGGTCCCCACTGGGGACTCTTTCCCCCTCTCAACCCTCGAAACCGGACCCCACCTGCGTTCAGGGGGGTACTACCTCACAATTGCCCGGAGAACCAGGACTTCCTGGGAGCACATATACCCTCCCGAGGGTGACACCTCACTAATGTGTCATGTGACAGTCTGCCAGGACCAAACCCAGGGCAGAAGTGGTGTCCCCATGGCCCCTTCTGGACCCACTGGTTTTTCCACTGGGGAACCTCTCACCCCTCAATCAGGACTTCTGCACCCTCCACTTAGGAGCGGTGCTGCCTAGCACCAGGACTGCTGGAGCTCTGGTTACAGACGCTCCACGTCCTCTAGAGACTAGAAGATCCTCCTCAAATGGCCTACAAGTACAGCCTAGGCCCCCAACCTGGTGTTCCCTGAAGATACCATCCAGGCCCTGGGACTGGGTTTCGGGCACACTCACTCCTTCTCCTCTGAGACAGGACGTGAGCCCCTAAACCCCCCCCCCCCCACTACACTGGGACCTAGCTGGGCTACACTGAACCTCTTCCACCACGGAAGACACCTGAGCCACTCTTATTGGAATCACTCCCCAATGCTTCTTCAGATCCTCTACCACGGGGAGGTCCCCCATATAGAACAGTCCAACAGGACAGACTAGGTTCCCAACCTCCTCACTATAACGGTTCCTAGTTGGGTTCATTTGAACCATCTCCGCCACGCGGGTTAAGAGACACCTGCACCATCCCTCAAGGTTGCTCCCCCATGCAAGCTCCTTATTTCAGAGAACTCACACTCAATCATTCAGCAAGCTCCTTATTTCAGAGAACTCACCCAAGCGTCCAGCAGCACATCACTCATCCACACACACCCCCCCCAGACCGGTGAGACAGTTCCTTACTGTCCCTGAATCTCAACCTGCACCCCTCTTACTGAGTACCAGGTACCATACTCTGGGAACGGGACGGGGACTTCCTGCACTGGACACAAACTTCGCTGCCACCACTGGATCCCACCCTTACTGGTGAATCCAGAAAACTCACACTGCAACAAGAACACATATTTCAAAAATGAAATGACACTTAAAACAATCTTAGACCAATAATCCCCAACATGTGACTATCTAAAATGCAGAGTTTTGTAGTGCAGCCAGTTGTCGCCGCGGTACTGCGCAAACGCAAGTCCTATCCCACCGCTGATCACCAATGTTAGAAATGGGATTTCTGGTTGGCTAAGGCTTGCGCCAAAGCCAAGCAGAAACCACCACTAGTCAGGGCAAGAGAGTTACACACCCAAGATAACCCCTGCTCACCCCCTTGGTAGCTTGGCACGAGCAGTCAGGCTTATCCCGGAGGCAATGTGTAAAGCGTTTGCGAAACACACACACAGCACAACACCCAAGGCACACTACAAAGGAACTCCACACAAGGTTATATATAAAAATAGCCTTTGTATTATCATAAAACACATTAGGATAGTACTCACATACAATACACTGTGCCAACTGGCACGGGACAATATTTACAGGGGATTATGTACACATGACAGGGCCACGTGGACCACTGTCAGAACCATCACTTAGTAAAAGGTAATAGATGTAGAACACATAATAAATGTAGGACATTTCAGAAACGTACAACCAGTAATCACTGGCAACCACTGTACTTAGCATCAGCCTGTAACATAAACCATATTATGCACAGCATCACATTAGGCGCAAAACCTTATGCGCCAACCTCACCAACATAAACACATTATGCAATTATCTCTCCAGTCTAAACGCATTAGACAATAACATCCTAAGTCTAAATCACATTAGGAAATAATCTCAGGGGAAAATAACTCACAACCTAAACGCATGAGGAAGTAATAACCTCACAAGCATAAAAACCACATTTTAGAGGTAACCAAAACAGGGTGCGTAAAACATACTACCTGCATTACATTTCCTAGCACCACATACTCACAGTAGCACATAACCTCATAGTAGAAAGAACCATAGCAGAGGTATAAATCACATTAGCCTATAAATCCTAGGAAAGAAGCTTCACTAACACCCAAATCACATTAGGGCCTGGCGCCCTATAAACCTAGCAGTCCCCTTGGCCAACTGGCCATCTCACAAGGGGCTCAAATGCCCTATATCCAAAAGTCAGGGCGCGCTGCTAGGGCAGCGAGAGTCAAGGGTGCGCAATCTGCGCAGGCCTAAACGGTGCACCTGGCACTAAGTGCTGCGCAGCTGTGAATGTCAGGGGCACAGGAGTGCATCTCACTCCTAACTTCAACATGTCCCCTAAAAGAAAGAATAACCTAAACGTTGCAGCTGCCCACTACTTGCTGGGCAGCTGTAAATATTCAAATGAGGCCTGGGCTCTCACTGTGCCCTGGGAACTAATGGGGCCCTAAAACACCCATATGCCCAACACGTTGCAGCTGCCCACTGTCTGGCGGGGCAGCTGAAAATGAAGAACATGAAGGGGCCCGGGCACATCTGTGCCTCCTCAGCCCCGCGGGCTTCCTTTACACCAACTTGCCCCAGAAACGTTGCAGTTGCCCACTGTCACGCGGGGCAACTGTGATCATGGCAAAATAGGGGCCCGGCACTACGGTGCCCTCGGTGCCCCCACGGGGCTTTTAAATACCCTTGCCCCCATCGTTGGAGCCCCCACGGGCTCTACAAACAATCATGCCCGCATCGTTGGAGCGACCCGCTGCCAGACGGGGCCGCTCTGACTCTGTGCCTCTCCCCTGCACTACGTACTCGAGCCCCACTCACCGGGCTCGTGCGCAGGGTTCTGGTCTCCTCTGCTCCGGGCGGCACTTCGCTTTTCACCCGGGCCCTCTCCTGGGACCCGGGACTTGAACGTGGAGCCTGCGAGGCTCCGGGCTTTCTCCTGGCACATCCCAGCGTGGGGTGGGCTCCAGCCTGGGTCCTCGAACGCGGCGCTCGTGGAGGCGGGGTGGGCTCCCGTCCTCCTTCCTCCCCAGACTTCCTGGCTTCTGTCCGCGAAGCCCCGCCCATCGTGCCTGACTTCCGGGTTGCATTGATAGCGGCCCGGAGAGGATTTCAAGAGCGGCTCGGGCCGCAGCAGTGATGTCTCCATTGCGGTAATGCGGGGTGGGCACCCGCTTGCCAATTCCTCACATAAATGCGGGGTGGGCACCCGCAAATTTAAATGTACATAAAACGGCAACATGCGGGGTAGGCACCCGCTTGTAGCGGCATAAAGCGGAGTAGGCTCCCGCTATTTTAAATAATCAAGAAACGGGGGAATCCTCTCGCTGGGATTCCCTCGAACAGCCGCTCCGTGATGCTAAGCCCACCCTCTCCCTCTTATGGACCAATTAAGATAAAGCGCTTCCAGGCGCTAGATGAAGCCAAAGTCCTGGGGTAAAAGGATAAGTCCCAGCAGAAGGTCTCTGAAGATGAAGGGGCAATGCAGGGCCCAGGGAGGCAGCCCCCCCCCCTTCCTGGGCCCCCAGCAGCAGCACGCCCCGCAGAATCAGGTCCAAAAACAAGAACTGAACATTTTCATGGGGTCACAGCCCCTTCTTTTATACACCAAAATCCCTTTGTGACACAGCACAGGGCTGGGGAAAAACCAGACGCAACTGGTTTGGGGGAGCTTTGGAGCACTTTGTTTTGCTCCGCTCCTCTCTCCTTTCACAGGACAGGCTAGGGACATCAGACGCACCACAGGGGTGGAGCCAGCATTGTAGAGGGAAGGCACAGCCCTATTCAGGTCCCAGGTGCAACTCCTCTCACCCATCTACATGGAGATCTCTCCATTCAGCCCTGCGCTGACTCACCCTGCCCCTCCTGGAGCCACACACACCTCCCAGCCCCTGTCACTCACAAGCCAGACATGCAATTCACATCAGGCAGGCAGACACAGAGCACACAGAAATGCCAACTTCTAGAAGTGGCATTTCTCTACCAGTCACCATAAATCTGCGCAGCATTTATTCTCACGAATTCAGACATACTAGACTTGACCATGCTGCACCTCTCATAACAGGAATTACCACTGACACACTCATCCTCAATGCATTCCTATGGGAGGGCAGACCAATCTCACCACACGCACACAGCGCGCACGCACTTTACACTGGACCACAGTGCTAAAGTGCCCAGAGACTTAAAACTACTAACACCAAGTTCCATATAAGGCAAAAAAAGTTCAGGGGTGAACCTGCCAAAAAGGGCCATTTCCAACACTGATAAAACTATATAGCGTATAGATCATGTTTGGAAATTGGGTTTCAGCAAAAATATGTCATTTGCACATCACCAAGTAACGTGCTCTGATTTGTTTTCATCCTATAAATCCTTTTTTTACCATACAGAACTACAGAAATGTGCTTTCATAACTACTGAAATATATTTTGAAATGTTTGTGTCGTTCACTTAGTAGATATTTAAATGTTGTGTTGGAAAAAGTCAGACATCTTACACCCTTTCATTTCAGATGCTTTGCACAGCTCGATTGTCAGACAGTTCACTTTACAAAATCCTCAAACTTTGATGTCAGAGAAAGAAAAGTAAATGTAGAAAGACAAACTGACTTTTGACCTCTGTCTCTGAATGCAGAGCAAATGTGACAGATAAAAACACGATTTAAAGGCATCTTTATTGCTTATTTACTTTGTGAGTGAACAGAACAACTGTTATTTTTCAGCTCGCCAGAACAGGCCAGTAGGCCCTAAATATAGCTCTCCCTGATGAAATCTGGCTTGCCATAGCAAGTGGGTGAGTAGATTTCTCAAGGCCTGGTAAAGGTAATGCATGTCAGCGATTTAGTGACATTTATATTTCACATTATTTACTTAAACTTGCATTACTTAAGAATGTTTGCTATTTGCAGGACTTTGTGTTTTTGTATTTTTTGATTGTGTAGCATATTACTCTTATATAGTGCATACCTTGAACTCGTCACATCCAGGTTTTTATAACAGGAAGCGATTGAGAGCTCTGGAGTTCAGGCTGAAGGCAGTGTGAGGTTTTCACAATCTTATTCACAATAGAGAGTGAGAGAGAAGCAGGTCAGTTGCAATCTCCCGGGTACAATCGCATCACATATAAGCAACTGCTGCTGTCTATATATCCCTAGGGATGTCAAGACTGCCAGATAAAGAGGAAGAAAGAGTGAAAGCGGTCCCGCCAGAGTTTATTGCTCTCCCTCCAATTAATCTTCGGGCGATGGGGTAGCCAAAGATATTGGAGAAGACGCTTCACTCACTTATCGTGACATGCTTCATCATAGGCGTCTTTCCACACCCAGGTAAGATGGTACTACCTGGGCGGACTCAACCAAAGATGTTATGTGAGTTCTTATATAAAGCAAAAACTGGCCATGCAGGGAACCGGATGAGTGATGTTAAAAATACCTTCAGGTATACCCAAACGATATGTTTATTAGGTGGATACCTGGGGTATGGGATACAAACGTGAAACAAATGGGGTTTTTCTGAATGTATTGGTTCAGTTATACCCCCTTTAAAGTGCCAACATGTTTCGGCCCGCACCGTAAGCCCACATAGGTCTGGGGCCTTCTTCAGGGTTGAATATCTACTCCTAAGTATCCCTGCTCTAGAAAGAAGCACGCATTCCATGCATAAGAATGAGGCCTAATGCGCTCACCTGTATTTTCTGTTATCTAGTAGTTTTTCTAAGGAAAGGGAAGAAACAAAAAAAGGAACATAGGGGGACGTTACACCTGGCTTAGATCAAGACAGGCTGCTTCCACTGTGAATTCTTCATTCTATACACTTGGTTTCGGTGTCATAATACTACAATTATCCTGTATTGTGTACTAGCGTGAGCAAATTCCCCCTAGGCTATATTCAAAAAGTGATGATCTCCGTGCAATTCTAAAAACCGTGTTGTTAAAAGACACAATAAAATAGTTTTTTTAGTTTTTTGTGAACTATAGTTGTATTATTGATTCAGATACTCTCTATACTTCTTTTCATGCCAGTTGCATTAAATACAACAACAACAAAAAAAAGAAACAAACCTAGATATCAATATGTATCTTATGTGACCATACTCATGCCCATGGAATCTGGTGTTTTGCTTCTCATGCTTACCTACTGGGTTTTACTATTTCGCAACACGCGGATCAGGCGGTTGGTGCTGTCTTATAGTCACACTCTAAGGAAAACAGTATATCGCATCCGGTGTTAACAAGGTACTGTCTGGTTTCGGTTCTCAGGCAAACAGTCAGCCACAACACTCCATCACCTCTTTAATATTCTGAACTACATTATTTTTAAACAATAATAAGTATGAGGAACACTCGTATTTCAAAAAACACCTGATTGTTGTTTGGTGGTTATGGAAGGAAAGTGTCTGGCACTCCTTCTATCAACTCTTTTACGTTCCATGCTCGTGCCTTTACTCAATGTGATTATCGGCTTTCATATCGCTCGATGTAGCGGGGTCTTTTCTTGCATTCGCTCGTGATTAATGTATTTCATGAAGTCTGGTGAGAGGAGGAAGCCCGTGACCGCCGCCCTTGTGCAGGTAAAACACTGTTGTAGTTGCGGTGTCACAGCCCTCTCATTTTGCCCCCTTCGTGAATAAACACACCGCATGCATCTCCACCCATTCCCGACTTACTTCGTCAAAGTACAGACACCGCTGGAGTACCTGCGTATCTCGCCCTGCCTGCCACCAAGTGCCGGAGTTTGTGGCGTGGGACTCTTAAGTACCCGTAGGGCTCTGTAATCGACGTCATCAGACGGTGCGGGCGTCTTCGGAACACAGGGCGTGCTGGGAGACTGAGTTTTTCCTTGAAGAATCTCCTTGCCTGCCGTAAGGTCTAAACCTAATGATATTACGATTGAATACAAGCCCTTCAAGCTAAATCCCATAACGACTATTGGATTTTTGGTATTTAGAAAAAGGACGTTCCTATTACCCTACTCATTTAAACATTTTTAATATATTACTGTTCACAAAACACAAGATCCATATATGTCCCAACTAAAAAAAGTTGTATTTGTACAAAACAAAGCGCAACCCCCGAGCTTGGTAGATCAAACAAACTCCGTAGTTCTAGCCTTCAATGTTAAAAGGTTATAGGATATGTAAAGACAACATCCTTTGATGATAAAAGATGTATATATGTGTTTAAATTAAACATCAATTTTGCTACCAAGATCAGTGCGAACTTGTCCTTCTATCTGGATTTAATACTAGTGCGTTCTGTTTTGTGTTTTCACAATACCTGCCAGTGGGGCAGGAAGGTGTTCAGAATATTTGGCCATTCAATTAGCCTCTCTGTAGAGCTCACAGAGCAATGGTCACATATTCCAGTTGCAATTGTGATTTTGTGCATGTTTCTGTGAAGGAGGTACAGATGATCAAAATATTCATATGGTAAAAGTAAAAGAAAATGCAGTTCTTATACGTCAGTGTGTATGTTGAGTGTTTGGAGCGTAGTGAAGTGAACGAGATGTGAGGAAATGCATTTAGGAGAGATTGAAAAAAGGGTGTGAAGAGGAAAGATATGGGGTGTAAGATCTGCAGATGGAGGCGATGTTGAGAGAAGATGGACATACATGAAGACCGCTACTTATTCCACAGGCCTCAGTAATGTTTAATTCATACTCTCAAAATTAAAGAATTAAGACATTTTCAATATTGAGTATTTACAATAAAATCATGGTTGGTACTCATTTATGTTAAACACAGCTAAAAACAATTGACAAAGCCAATAGTCCTGGCTGGTTTTAGGTGTATGTCAGTTCTCTTATATATCTGGATACAATAACAGAAAGCTCTGGGAGGCACCAAAATACCAGTTGGATGGCACACTATGGATATCACAGAAATTAGTTTGCAAGTTTAGACTATGGCCATAATTACACAAACAAAAAGAACGAATGATGGACGGAATGCTAAACAATATCCAACACTCAGCCCAGATCTCTGTACTGGGGGTGAATGTTTGACATTGGTCAGCATTCTGTCCATCAATTGTTCTTTTTTCATAATTACATAGGGCACGCTCCTTATAGAGATGCCCCACTTTTTTTCATCCCACTTAAAGCCCTGGGCAGTGGCATCTGTTTTTGGCCTGGACAAGACATGCTGCCGCTGCTGGTCGCCATTCTGAATGGAAGCAGGAGGAGGAGGACAGCCAAACCAGGGATGACCCCTGGTGGTCATAGAGGGTGATGGTTGAACTCCGTTACGGAACCCACGACTACCTGACAGATATCGTATGGGTCTCTTCCCGACCGACAGCCAGGCCCGGTTGGCCGGGCAGGGCCTGTGAGCTGCTGTCCACGTTCCTGGTGCTAAATCCTTGGTCAGTGACTGCAGGTGAAGCACAACTACGACCCCTAAGGAAGGTCCTTATGCTTTCAGATAGAGGAAAGGAAACAACTTGCGAACTGGAGCCAGGTGCCCGGCTCAGCTTGACATCCTCTTGTACCCTCTGGCGGAACTTTCAGGTAGCTTCTGTCAGCCTGCCACCCATGTGCTTATCTCGTGCACAAAGAATTAAAGCCAAGGCAGTGACATTCCATGTAAATCTATTGGCTGAATTGCACAATGTGAAACTGGAAAACCTGGGAACAATCCTAACTTCCACGATTGACCAAATTGTGTGTGTGCACATATTATTTTCTACAGAGCTGCCTTCTTCATTATCTTATATGAGAGCAGCTTCAAATGCATGAGTTCAGGATGTGTGCTGAACAAAACCTCTTGTGTTTAATTTATTAGATTATAATATTGCTTCATGTATAAAAAGGATCAAGGATACAAATGCCTCGTGTAAAGTGCTTCAATGCCTTGTCGGGTAGTAAGTGCTATAAAAATGCAATTACAATACAGTATAATGTACACGTGACAAATTATATACCTTGCTACGCCATCGTCGTCATCAGTGGCGTAGCAAGGTCAGGTGATACCCGGTGCGAAAAATTCTTGTCACCCCCGGCTTGACAAAATGGCAAAAATATGTGTTTAAAACATATTTTTGCCATTTTGTCACCCCCCTCAATGATGACACCCAGGGCGGCCCACACCCACCTCACCCCCCTTCCTACACCACTAGTCGTCATGGAAAGGAGGCATGAAAGTTTCTAAGTTCATGTTTAAAAACGATCACCTTTAATAAATGCTGTGATAATAATCTGTTGTACAACTTGAAACACTCCCTATGTTAAAGAAGAACAGTTTTTTGAATTTTGAAGAGGCCATATTATATTTTTTGCATGATATCTTTTACATGGTTTATATGGCAAGTATGTTCAAGGCTTGGCTTGTGCAAGGGCTCTTAGAGCCAATTCAGTCCCTTCCCTGGGCTCTGTTCTCACTATTAACTTCTTGGCTTGCTCACATTTACTTTCAGCTGCCCAGGAATCGCAAGTTTACTCCCTCAATAGCTTACAATACTAACATGAGGTTCAGTCTGGATCAAGTATTTCATACACCTGTAGTAAAGTGAACTGCATGCTTCTAGTGATTTTCTGAACTACATAGAAGTGTTGAATCGGTTCAACTATATAGAATTGTTGAACGTAGCAAGAATTGATTGCAACTGCTATGAATGGATTGTACAAACTGATTTCGATGGCTCAGTACCATTCTGTGAGGTAGGGATGTTGAGCAGTAGCCCATCTTAGAAAAGTGCCAATTCTTTGAGGCATCATATACATGATTCATGATCAATTTGGCACACCATACTGAAGTCTTGAGCTAGAACATAACCAGTGTTTGTTCCTTGTGGGTTACTGATTCAGTACGTAATTGCAGTGCAACAGTCAGTTGAGGTGTTACCCACATAAGATACGTTACTAAGGCCCATTTGTATGAAGGCATTTTGCATTTCCTAATGGTGTGATTCGCAATTTCAGGCCATTAGGAAATGCAGAATTACATTTCATATGTACCAAAGTAATTTTCGGTGGTGCAGTTAACGATTTCCATCATGTAGGAATCACATTTTGGAATTCCTAAGTAGGAAATCACAAATTGGGATTTCCGAATTGCGAATCGCTAACACTGTGTACAAAGGACTTCCTAATTGCGTATAGTTGCAAAATGGCCTTTAAGGAAATGCAATTACCATCAATGTGTAAAAAGTCACCAAGAATGGATCTGGTTCTTTCAGAATGGTGGCTCTGTATGTCTTGGCCAGGAGGATGAGGATTTTGGCTGGTAGGCATAGAAGGGGGAGAAGACAGGAGAGGATATTTAGGATGAGGATCACCCTGTTTGAATAGATTGAGGAGGAGATATATGAGAAGTACAGACTAAGTACTGAGGTAATTCTTGATTTAATTGCTGAGTTACAACTTCAGCAACAGACCCCAACAGTCAAAAACAATGCAATCCCACCACATGTGCAAGTATTGTGTTGTCTACACCTTTTAGCTTATGGCAGTTACCAGGGTGTCATAGCAGTGGCAAGGGGAGTATCAAATTTGCTTTTCTAGTTTTTTTTTTTACATGTTTCTAGACTTCATGGTTAGCAAAGTGAACCAATATATTTATTTTCCAAATACTCTCCAATATTTACAACAGACCAAACTAATGTTTTCCCAGTATAATTGGTTGTGTTGATGGCACACAAATTGCCATATGTCCCCCCCTCTGCAAATTAATTCATTTATAGAAACTAAAAAAGCACACATTCACTCAACGTACAGGTAGTGTTTGGCAATGGATTTTTACTTGGTAAGAGAATTGCAAACTCAATTTATATAATGTCCAATAGTGTGTTTGTAAAATGACCTAATAGTCTATTCTTCTCATACTATTTAAGGAGATAGTGCATATGCCTTGCGCCTTTGGATACTGACACCATACTTGCATCTAAGAATCAGAAGTGAAAGGCAGTACAACAGGGCACATAAGACAACGCAATCAATAACCGAACGTAACTTTGGAATACTCAAGTCTTGATTCAGATGTCTCCACAAAACTGATGGAGCACTACTCTACAGACAAGAGACCTGTTGTAAAATCACTGCCACATGTGCCATTCTCCACAACCGTCTGGAGAAACAAAAGGAGAGGGAGGAGTGTAGACCCGCTCACCTTCCCAGCCATTCATTACATTCATCAAGATCAGAACGAGTCTCCTTCCTATTTTACCTATGTTCCAAAAAAACACATTTTCCTCCGCCTTAAAGTGTCAGTGATTTGGAACCCACAGGATGTTTTAAAAGAACCCTCACTCCCCTACCTGGTAAGTGACATGCTTCATCATTGGGTTTCAGGCCTGGTTGCGGAATGTTTCCAGGGTGTGCTGTGATGTGATGCCTGATTACAGCAGAGCTGTTTTTTTGGGGGGGCGGGAGCGGTGATCTTGTGACTTTGTATGTGTCAGAGTGAAGTGATGATTTTAAAACTGGCTCGAGATTCAGTCTCACAAGTTGTGAATTTATTCGTGGGATTTTCAGTCAATATTAAAAACCAAGGCGGATAAATGTGGGATAATTAGTCGCTTCCACTTATCCTAGGTGTGGTCTACATGTTTCAGCCATCTTCATGTGCCTCTCAGGGTCAGTGTGGCTTTCATCAGGACTAAAATCAGATAACTCACACGCGAAATATGGAATGCAAGAGAGGGGTATCTGTGGTAGGTACTTAAAAACCCCTGGAGTTTTTGATGAAAATACCTCTTGTATCGTATCCTGGAAAACATAATGTGGCGAAAAAGTAGAATTATAGACATATAGGTAAATTTTTGTGGAGCCAGGTAAGTTACTTACTTACTGGTATTCCTTACTTCGAAATTACATATCATATACAACATTATAGTATCATGCACTGTGATATAACATTTTTTCTGTGAAAAATGTTCACATTCTTTTTGAACATGCAAGTGTTCAGACAAAACCAACATCAGAATAAAGTATTTGACATTTCCTTATTTTTGTGGAGTCACCGAGGGATTGTGGACACCTGGTCAAATCCTTGTGGCTAATATCGGTATTTTGTCAACCCGGTTGTCAGTGATTTCATGCTATGTTAAGTGAGTAAAATCCAGTGCATGCGTCACAGGCCGGAGCCCTTATTTCACTCACCCAGATTGAGAACAAATAAGCACGCTTTCCTCTGCTCAATGATAGGTGTACCTCACCACATGCAATGTATTTCTAGTTTATCTTAGGACCAAATTGATCTAAATTTAAGTAAGTAATTTATTTCTCTTATTGTCACCGAATGTAGTGTATTACGCCGGCATGATTATATGTTACAGTAATACAGTGAAGCACTCTTAAAACTAACGAAAAACAACTGACTTTTCGTTAGCTGGCTTCTCGCTCCCTAAGATACTGCGAGGGGGAGGGCCTGTAGTCACACTCTGTAGTTAGTGAAAGGGTCATAGTTAGACAGAGTATATACTCCCAACTCCCATAACACATTGCCAGAGTACAGCATCTCAATGGAGTTTTGTTAGCTAAGATGTTGTACTTGAGGACTTACAAACAATATGATATGATAAGAAATTAAAAGGAAAATGACTTACCTTGCCTGGAGCCTGCAGGATTGGAGGTGTCAATGTCTGACACTCCCACCACACTTTCAGGTTCAAGTGTCCCCTCAATCAGTGATTCCACTGGAGTGGGAGGAGGATGTTTGGTGGGTCTACCATCTATCCCATGAGTTTCAGCCATTCTACTGGCCACGTTGTCTTTGGTGCAAGATCTTAGGTCATACCAGTGTTTTCTAATCTCTGGTATGGTTCTCTGGGTGACACCAAGTAAGTTGACTTTCTCCCCAATGCTGTTCCATATTTTTGTTTTCTGGGCCTCGGGAACAGAAAATAAAGCTTACTCAAAAAGCTGGCCCATGTGTGCCACACATTCTTCTGTTAACAGCTCCAGCTTCTTCTCAGAAAAGGTTACTTTGCACTTCCTGCTGCAAGGGTCCTTGTCCACATCTTCCTTGAACATGATGTTCTTCAGAAATTAGATTTCCACTACCTGAAGTCATACAGGAGCACTCCTTCCTTCCAGTACCTTCCTAGGCTTCTGGAACATCTCATATCTTATAGGGACTTCTAGCCACAGATTCCTTACCTTTGAATTTCCCCAGGCATCATACTGGATTTGGGAGATTTTTTGGGAGCAGTACCCCTGCTTGCCGGTAGGTGCATCGGTCGGCTCCGCGTGGCGTCGTCCGCGCCGGAAGTGATGTTCCTGTCAGCTATATAGACGCCACCTTGCTGCCTGACGTCAGTTCCTTTCTCTCCGTGCCAGCCAGCGCTGGTCCGAGAGAAGAGCTACCCCACTGTCAGTTTTTGACAGTAGTTTTGCTATGTTTTTCTTTTTTGAGGTTTTTTTTCCCCCGGTGTGTCGAGGATATCATCGCGGAAGACAGGTTTTAAACTCTGTGGCACCTGTCACTGTGCCATGTCGGTAACGGACCCGCACCTCGTGTGTTTGTGTTGTCTGGAACACTACCACAAACCAAGTCGTGCTCCGATTGCCAGGCCATGGCACCAAAGGCTGTGATGGGGCGGTCCCTGACGCTGCTGGCAGCCCGGCATGTGACTCCGCGGAAGTCGCGGTCCCACTCAAAAGGAAGGTCTAGGGGCAGTTCCAGGAGTCCAAAGTCCTCTTTGTCCCCCTCGAAATCGTCAGGGCACACTAGTAAGAGGCACAAAAAGCGCAAGAAGTTGCCTCATCCATCAGCTAGCACAACGAAGCAACATCGGCGTTTGAGGCCTGGTTCCTCAGAGCCTGCCCCTGGGTCGACTCTGCGCCACCCCAGTTTTCTGGGAGCCGGAGCAACCCCCGCTAAAATTAAAGAGCTCTATGAGGCCATGTGTCTCATTTTTGAGTGGCCCGACCACTCCGGCATGCCTTTGGGCCCCACAGGGTCAGAGGGGGGCCCCATCTGGTTCCGTACCACCGACTCTGGCCCTGACAGCCCCCCCTGGATATGTACCGGAGCCAGTCGTGCCATTACAACTTTCCCCAATGGCGGCGCCAGCCCCATTGTGAACCCCGACGATACAGAGCCGCTTCGAACCATGCCGTTTCCGACACCGACAGGACTCCCTTGTCCTAGGTCGGAGTCTGAGCCCTATTCTGAAGGGCTTGGCCTTGGGGAGGAATGGAAGGGGTCGCTGGACCCTTTAGAATACCAGTATGATCAGGATATAGGCTGGTGTTAGGATCTGGGTGATACCAGTCAATTGGACACCTCTCCAGATACCATTGTGCTTTCTCCCCCTCCGTGGCTACGGAGGAGGGAGCTACAAACGCATTGATGGTGCAGAGGGTGTTTGAGGTCCTTGACCTTCAGTTGCCCTCGGTGGCAGTCAAGACCAGCATCTTGACGGAGGTACTACAGCCGGGAGTCTCCTCCTCTGAACTCCTACTCCCGTTCAACAAAGCCCTCACCGACTTTCTCGTTGGTACCTGGTCCAAACCCAGCACAGGGGCTCCTGCTCCAGGGGGCCCAAATTTCCTCACCCAACACAGTACCCTGGAGAGTTTGGTGGTCCAAGCCTTCACTTCCCCATGGCACGTTCTCTGCCGCTTTCCCCCGGACAGGGAATTAAAGAGGCAGGACAGCTTGGGAAAGAAAATGTTTTCTTCCACCAGCCTTGCATTGTGGTCCGTGAACACTGCATGCTTATTGGGCCGCTGTAGGAGGCTGGCTTAGTATATGTTGCACACTTATTCAAGTGATGCACCTTGCACTAAGACAACCCTTATGGTGATTTTAGTGGTGTCTGATAACCATAGAACGCTTACAAAGTGGTAGCTATGGAGAGCAGCCTTCAGGTTTATCTTGAAGGAGTGTAAAGCAGCTTGTTTTACCACATTTAATCAACAGTGTAGATTGGATGAAAAAGAACCACACAGTTTTTTATAAAAATAAGTCTATTTATTACATAACACAATCCCTAACACATTGGTATGTCTCCTATCCAGAGATATCAACACAATACACAAGAATACGTCAAAATAATCAGGTAAGTATCACAAATATACTCTGGTCTCCAGGGGGAAACTAAACCATATACTAAGAAAGTGGAATGTGAACTGCAAAGGAGAATGGGACTTGGACCAGAAGACTCAGAGGAGCTGTTGACACAAGGAACTACCCAAGGTTGGACCCAGGAACCTCACGAAGGCTGTGTGCATAGTGGAAACACAGCCGCGAACCCAGTGAAAGTCAATGTAGAAGTTGTGGTTGCAGTTTTAAAGAAGAAGGACCCTTCCCGGAGGACCCTATTAAAACCCTTTGGAAGACAGAAGGTTGGAGTGTGACCCCACCCGTGGATGCCCCAGGAACCAGGTTACCTGCACCAGCGAAGCCGGGTGCATAGGGATAAATTGACGTCTGAACCTGCCGTAGATGACAGTGGGAGACTTCTAAGAAGATGCCTCTGGAGAAGACTGTGAAGGAGTTCGGTAGAATCCAAGGGTGAATCCTGGAACTGCAGAACCTGCAAGCAGAGGGGACATGGTCTTTGCCACTCGGAGATGACCAGGAGGCACGGAAGCACAATGCCCACCGATGTCGAGAGGTTCTGAAGAGACGGCAGTGACCTTGTCGCTGCAGCTGTGAGGACCAGGCGACACTGAGGAAGACCAGGAGATGTGCACGAGCTGTCCCGCGTTGGATGTCGGTGTCTAGGTGGTCGGCGTCCAGCGGGAGCACCAACAATCCTTGGTAGCTACAACTGGCGTGGAGAATGAAAAGGACCGAACGTTGGGACCAGCAAGGTCCAAGGGACTCACCAAAAGCAAGGGAGTCAGAGCAGGACCCAAGCAAGCAGGGGAGCCCACTCAAGCAAGAGAAGACCCTCAGGAGGACCCACAGGCCGAGGGCACAGGTGTTGCAAGAGGACCTCAAGCAGCTCACTAAAGTCAGAGGCCCACGATGCAGGAGATGCAGGGAGGACTCTGTTCTTCAGGAAGTGAGGTGCTGGAGGCTGGAGCTTCTTGTAGCCCGAAGATCTCTGGAGTACAGAACCAACAAGCCTTGGCAACGGAAAATCGACACAGTGCACAGGGGTTTGGTCCCTACAGCCTCGA
Source organism: Calotriton arnoldi (assembly GCA_963921515.1). NCBI lineage: Eukaryota > Metazoa > Chordata > Amphibia > Caudata > Salamandridae > Calotriton > Calotriton arnoldi. The sequence continues at coordinate 699,737 of CAWUFW010009163.1, forward strand.
CGAGGGATACTGTCCTCCAAATTGCAGGGAAGACAAGTCAGGCCTCTAGGGAGCCACAGAACTACCAACTGTGTTGCTGAGCCTCGGGATGTTCGGGGGACGTCAGGAGCAGCAGACCGGTCAGCTTCGTTGTGGTACCTGAAGATGCAGGGGAGTGACTCCTTCACTCCAAGCCAGATTTCTTCGGGTGTCCTTGATGCCCACAGGTCTTTTGAAGAACCTGGATGAAGCACAGACACAGATGACAAAGCAGACTTGAAAAACAGCGAAACCAGGAGCAGCAGGAGTCTTCGTTGGTGCAGTCTCGGTTCCAGTCGAAGTCCAAGTGTCCAGATGACTGAAGAGCGACATAGTTTAAAGTTTGAGTCTGGTCCCACTATGAATCTGAGAACCTATTGTTTTACCTTCCCCTGCTCGAGCCTGGCTTAGCAGCAGGAGGGCAGAATCGTGTCTGTAGTCGGCAGCAGCACTAGGTTGCTTGCAGACCCGGAAAGGCTGTTACCGGAAGTACAGGGGGGTCCCCCAGTACATGGGATCATACTTCAAACATTGGAATCGATGTTGGGGTATGATTCCAACATGTTTGATACCGAACATGACCCGGTTCGGTGCACCCATTATATAGTTAGACCTCTCGTAATGACTGATGTCCACTATATGTCTTAAAATGGCTGACTGTACTTACAAAGCACAGAGAATTGACTCTGGGGTTTGTAGGGATGTCCTGCTCATGTAGAGGCACCCTCACACTTGTAACTAACCACCCTGCCATCAGGACTGAAGAGCCTGCCATGGGGGGGGTGACTTATAGGTTTTAAGTGCAGGGACCTCAGATATAAGGAAACTTATATCTGTCATGAGAGGGGCAAGTTTCAACTCACACAGGGTGCAGTGGCAGGCCTGTAGTCACAGTTTAAGTGGATTCCCATGAGTGGCACAATACATGCTGCAGCCCATGGGAGACCTGGGTACCTTAGTACCATATAAAGGTACACCAGTAGCCAATTGTGGAGGCACCAAAGTACTTACCAGAACCAATTTAGGGGAGAGAGCACAGTTGTCGGGGTCCTGATTAGCAGGATCTCAGCAGATTAGGTCAAAAACACACTGACAACAGGCAAAAAGTGGGGGTAACCATGCTAGAAGGATCTTACCTTCCTACAGCCGTTATTCCCACACGCTGTGAGAAACGGTTTGCTAAGTCCTGCCACAGGTCCTGGAGAAGGCCTGGGCCATTCTCTCCCAAGTAGTTACAGATGAGAGAGACGCAGCGAAGTTCACTATACACTATGGCTTGGACAGGACCGACTCGCTGGGCAGAGCAGTTTCATCGACGGTGGCCCTCGGACGCCATACCTGGCTGAGAACATCTGGCTTTTCGGGGGATGTCCTTCAATGGCACCTGTCTCTTCGGAGACAAGGCAGACTCGGCGCTGGAGCGCTTTAAGGACTTGTAGGCTGCGGCCAAGTCCTTGGGCCTCTCGGCTGCCCCATGTCCCCAGTCTGCCTTTTGCTCCTTTCGGGGCCATGGAGGGGGCTTTCAATCACGCGAACCCTATCCCAGGCACTGAGTCGCGCAAGCTTCCCAGCCTCTGCGTGGACGAGGGCGTGCTTCCTAACGGCCTCATGGGTTGGGTAGCCAGCGGTCTAGTCCAGCCACCACCCCCAGCAGCTGCAGCATCTGAACCTTCCTAATCTTGCCTTTTTAGATCATGGGTGTCCAGTTGGTGGCAGGATCTGCCATTACGTCCAACACAGGCAGTTCATAACATCAGACGGGTGGGTTCTGTAGATGGTCTGAAGGGGCTACTCTGTCCTCTTCGAGACTACCCATGCCTCCATCTTACGACCGGCTGACAGAGGATCATTTGTCCCTGCTCCACAAGGAAGTTATTGCTCTCTTGGCCAAGGGTACCATAAATAGGGTTCCGGTGCTAGAAGTAGGCTGTGGTTCCTATTCCCGCTACTTTCTTGTCCCCAAGAAGGACAAGGAGAAGTTCAAGATGCTCACGTTGGCTCAGGTCTTGTCTGCCCTGGACCCAGGAGACTGTATGGTAGCGTTGGACTGGAAGGGTGCCTATTTTCACATCCCCGTCCTGCCTACACATCAGCTCTACCTGTGGTTTACGGTAGGCCCTGAGCATTTTCAGTTCACTGTGCTCCCTTTTGGCCTTACCAGCGCCCTTCGGTGCGGTGTTCACCAAGGTGATGGTGGTGGTCGCAGCTCATCTGCGCAGGTTAGGGTTGACAATGGGCTGCTGAAGGCGGGCTCGCTCCAGGCTGCTGGCTCCCACCTCCAGGCTACAGCAAACCTCCTGCATTCGCTGGGGTTCACTATCAACATGCTGAAGGCACACCTGACTCCCTCTCAGACTCTCTATTTCATTGGAGCTGTTTTGGACACAGTGCAGTTTCAGGCTTATCCTCCCGAGCGGCCAGTCCAGAATATTCAGGCTATGATACCAATGTTTCAGACTCTGTCCTGGGTTTCGGTGAGACTGACTCTGAGGCTGCTGGGCCTCATGGCCTCCTGCATCCTGCTGGTGACGCATGCCTGATGGCTTATGCGGGCTCTGCAGTGGCACCTGAAGTTACAGTGAGCGCAGCATCAGGGGAATCTCTCTGACATGGTCCAGATCTCGAAGGGAACTGCAAAGGACCTGCAGTGGTGGCTAACAAACAGCGATTGGGTCAAAGGCAGACCCCTCTCCCTTCTCCATCCATGTCTCACAGTAGTGACAGATGCGTCACTCCTGGGATGGGACAGCCATTTGGGATGGGTGTAGATTAGAAGACTCTGATAGAATCCGGACTCCTCATTAACATGCTGGAGCTCGATGCGATCCGACTGACATTGAAAGCCTTTCTTCCCTCCATCAAGGGAAGGCTAGTGCAGGTGTTCACGGACAACATCACCGCCATGTGGTACTGCAGCAAATAGGGCAGGGTGGGGTCGTGGACCCTCTGTCAAGAGGCTCTGCATCTCTGGACATGGCTGGAACACCAGAGCATATGCCTGGTGGCTCAACACCTGGCAGGTTCTCCCAAGACCAGAGCAGATTAACTCAGCTGTTGATGCCTAGCGGATCACAAATGGCTTCTTCACCCCTCCACCCGGAGGTGGTGCAAGGTCTCTTTCAGCAGTGGGGATGACCTTGATTAGATCTGTTGGCCTCTACCAAGAATGTGCAATGGCAGTAGTTTTGCGTGCTGGAGTTTCCAAGGCAGCTCTCGCTCGGATACGCTTTTCATCTCGAGAGAAGATCAGGAATGATGGGGCTCAAGTCCTCCTTGTGGCTCCGGACTGGGTACGGAACGCCTGGTATCCCGAGCTTCTGAACATGAGTGTCGATCCTCCAATCAGGTTGCCCCTTCGGGAGGATCTTCTGTTGCAGCAGCAGGGGAGGGTCCTCCACCCGATCCTGTCAACTCTCCGCCTTCTTGCACGGAGATTGAGCAGCAGCTGTTGATAGATTTCGACCTTCCTCACAAAGTCTGCAATGTTATTCTGGCAGCCAGGCGTCCCTCCACCAAGATGGTATACACCTGCCGTTGGAAGCGATTTGTATCATATTATACAGAACAGTTCATTGACCCACTTTCTGCATCCCTTTCTGATATATTACTTTTTATCCTTGCCCAGCAGGGCTTTGCTTTTGGCACTCTGATAGGTTATCTTTCTGCTGTGTCTGCCTTCTTGCGGTTACCTGACCATCCCTCTTTATTTAAGTGCTCCATTGTAAATAGATTTTTGAAGGGCATTGGCCATATTTCCCCCCCTTTTCCTTTTATTATGCCTCAGTGGGACCTTAATTTGGTCCTCACATTCTTGATGTGTGCTCCTTTCAAGCCTCTTCACAGTTGTCCCCTCAGGCTGCTCACCATCAAAACAGCCTTTCTTGTGGCAGTTACATCGGCCCAGAGGGTTAAGAGTTTCAGGCTTAATCTTCCAAGCCTCCATTCTTCTCAGTTTATCTGGACAAACTAGCCTCTTTTTTGACGAAAGTGATGACACCATTTCATGTAAGCCAATCTGTCACCTTGCCCACCTTCTATGCTTCTACACATCCCTCTGAGGAAGAGGTGCGACTCCACTGTCTGCACCTAAAAAAGAGCGTTGTTGTTCTACTTTGACTGCAAACAAGAGTTCCAGATGGACGACCAACTCTTTATGTGGTATGTTGGTGCGAAGAAAGGTCGGGCGGAGCAGAAACGGACCATCTCTCGATGGGTCGTTGTAAGAAAGTGCCCTCTTTTTCCATGGTTGCCCCCCCTTTTTGCTGAACTGCTGATGTACTGTGACTAAAGTGTACCCTGGGCTCCTGCCAATCAGGTACCCAGGGCCTATGTTCTTTCCCTAAAATTGCATTGAAGACAAAACCCAATTGGCACTCTCTGGCCACAGGTCAGCCCCTGGTAAATCGTACCACAGGTACCCAAGGCACTGTGACCAAGGAAGGCCTCTAAGCGCTGCAGCACTTATTGTGCCACCCTTAGAGGGCCTGTACCTTTACACTCACACACTGCCTTTGCAGGCTGCGTGTTTTGGTGCAGAACAAAGTAAAGAGTCGACATGGCACACATCCCTGTGTGCCATGCCTACAACCCACTGCCCTGGCATAGATCAGCCACCCCTCTAGCTGGGTGCACTATACCTGTGGTGAGGATACAGGTGCATGAGCCCTGTACCTCTACAGTGTCTGAGCCAATTCTTAGACATTGTAAGTGCTGTAATGCCATTAAGAGTATATGGTGCTGGGAGTTTGTCATTACGAACTCCACAGTACCATAATGGCTTTACTGAAAACTGAGAAGTTTTTTTATCAAACTTCTCAGCACATTAAACCCACACTAATGCTAGTGTGGGATTTAATGAAAAATACACAAAGAGGGCATCTTAAAGATGCCCCCTGAAAAATGACCTAACACTAGTGTCCAGGCTGAGTGGCTGCTCCCCAGCTGCCACCACCAGACATGTTTCTGGACCCCTGGATCGAGAGCCTGCTGCTCTCAGGGGTCTGAAACAATGCACATCCTGGGACGAGGTGTCAAGCCTCCTCCCCCAGGATGGGCAGGGTCCACAAAGGGGTAGCTTCAAAGGCTTGGCGCCTTTGTGAGCTTCCCAGGCCTTTTGCTGCTCCCAGCAACTGGTCCCCACCGGTTTTGACCCCCACTTTGGAAGGGTGAACCGGCAGGAAAACCAAGTGAGGAAGGGAGGTGTGCCCACCTTTGCCAACCCCACCCCTCAAGTGGGGGAGGCAAGATGAAGCACAACTCTCAGTCCCCGCCATCTTGCAGATGGGGGGACCCAGCCAACCAGACTGAGGCATATGCCCCCCTCCCACTGGAGGTGGCATAATACGGGGTGTACCCACCCCAAGGAAGGGACCCATTGGTCCCAACCTTTTACTTACCTGTAACACCCCTAAATCTAGTATTTAGGGGCACCCTTGAACCTTGCCTCCTCAGACAAGAAACGGCAAAGAAGAAGAAGGACAGAACAGCCGGGCTGAAGCTAAGAAGAGGAGGACGCCCACTGACTTATCCCGAGCCCCACCTCGAACCTGCAGAAGCAAAACTCTGGTGTGTCTTGCAGCCAGCAACCCCCGAGGACCTGCCCTGTCTTCTAAAGAAAAGACTTTGTCTCCCGTGAACACCAGATTTGTTCACCCACAGACTCTAGCTCCGGCCAAATCCGCGAGTCTGCACCACTCTGCACCCGTCGCCCACGGCCCGAGTTTGAGTGGCCCAACACCACGAGGAGGTCTCCCCGGCCATTCTGACCCGAGATCTGCTGATCTCTGACCTGCCTCGAATCTCCCAGCGAAGCCTGCAGCCCCTTTCTGGAGGATCTCCCCGACCGGAGCTGATAAGAGAAACCCGACGCCTAAAAACACCACTGCACCCGAAGCCCAACGGCCTTGGGTAGCCCAACCGACGGTGTCCCTGCATTCCCAGGCATCCCAACTTACCTCTTCAACCGGTGGTCACCTCCAGAAGGTCTTTGTACCCGAGCCTGCAGTCTTTTTTGAAACCGGAGAATCCCCATTGAAACCAACAGGGCACCTGATGCCAAAACAGCACCCTGCACCCAGCTGCCTCTGCGCCGCTGAGGGTGCACTTTTTGTGCTAAACAGGATCCCCCTTTGCCCTGAGCCTAACACCAGGAGCTTTGCTCCCACAACCCAGTGGCCTGCTCGTAAGCAGCCACCAACTGGAGGCCCCCTATCCTCCATTGGATAACATTGGGCCTCAGCACTCTGCACCCGGCCGCCCTAGTGCCGCTGAGGGTGTAACAAAAGTGCATCCTTGACCCTGGGGGAACCCTTACCCCAGAAACTCAACCCCAAAGACCGAGTACATACCTGGTAACCGTTAACTTCATTTCTCTCTTAAGTGTTGAGTTGATTTGTATGAAAACCTGAAAAATAACAATTGTGCAAAACTGATTCTACTCACCTTTTCTCTAGGAAATGTCCCAGTGCGATATCTAGGCATATCACACTGAGTAGAAAAAGTAACTTAAAAAGTAATCTAAAAAGTAACTAAAAAGTAATCTGTACAGTAATTTCAATACCTTGACTTACCTGTATTTCAAACAACTGCATTTGAACGTGCATCCACTTGTAAACACCTCATAATACTTTGCAAAGCATTTATTTCACTTACCTGTGCCAGGCTTGGCCTGGTTCTTGAAATAAAATAACTTAATAATATTTTTATACAAACAAAATTAGTCTGAGTTCAGTCTTTGAGTGTGTGACATCATTTGCTGATTGAGTGTGTACAACAAATGCTTAACACTACCCTCTGATACAGCCTTACTGCTCGCCCACACTACCACAAATAGAGAGTAAGATGCTATCTACTTTTACCTCTGCCTACCTTTGGGGTTCCACTGGACTCTGTGCACACTATACCTCATTTTGGTATAGAATATACAGAGCCAGCTTCCTACAGTCGTTCTCTGCATCAAGATCTGCTATACACTAGCAAAGAAGCAGCCTCCTGAAGGCTTAAGGGCTCAACCCACCAGAGCTAAAGCTGCGATCACTGCGGTAGCACGTAAATTCCCAGTCATGGACATCTACCAGACAGCAGTGTGGGCCTCACTGCACATGTTTACCAAGCATTACTGCCTTGATAGTCAGGTATGCAGGAACGGGCATTTCGCCCGTTAGGTCCTGCAGGACTTCCTAGTTTGAATTTGTCGGCAAAACCCTCCACCAGGGATGGTATTGCTTGGGTATCAATTCAAAGGTAAGGAATCTGCGGCTAGGAATCTCTATCAGATGAACAAGTTACTTACCTTCGGTAACGCCTTATCTGGCAGAGACAATATGTAGCTGTAGATTTCTTACCGACCCACCCATCCTCCCCGTTCTGTGGACAGATTTCTAGGGTCAGGGATGATCCCATTAAGGACTTTAGTTTGGAGACACCAGTGTCAGTGCACTTTATGGCTCCGCCAGTGGTGGCTGGTATTTGAAGGCGTTGGGAGCATGGGTCGCGGAGGTGGAGGGGGAGTAGGGAATTAAATTTAGAAAAGAAATGCACACCTGTCTGCCGCTGTCGCCGCTGCCTCCTCTCGATCCTCTTCCACGCTTCGGGCAGGAAGCAGGGTACACCCGGGTCCCAGTCTCCTGATAGCCAATCCCAACGCTGCAATGCAGCATTGTGATTGGTCTAAGCGCCGTGGATCGGCGCTCAGCCAGAGAATGGGAGGCTGGGCATGTTCTCCATGCAGGCTGTATTGCAGGCTGCATGGAGAACATGCAAAGTGTACATGAATGTTTGGCCGGCCCCGGAGGGCCGACCAAACATTTATGCGCACTTTAGGGAGTGCAAACCACTCCTGCCCTCCCCTGCTCTGTCAGCAGAGCAGCCCCGTACCATCCCGCCCGCAAAGCTGCCACAACAAGGAACAAATAAAATGATAATAACTTAGAGTTATTATCATTTTATTTTTCCTTTAGTGACAATGCTTAAAAGCAGTGGGGCGATGCTCCTCCGCCTTAGTGGAGGAGCCGCCATTGGACTCCGCGCTTCTGGGGGGGAAAAGTACCCGATGTCAGCGTGTCGCCTAAGTAGGTGATGCGGACTTCACTTCCGGTGCGGATGACACCACGCGAAGCTGGCCGATGACACCTACCGGCATGCAGGGGTACTGCTCATGAATAATGTTCCGGATCCAGTCTGAGGCCTGGGGAAATTCAAAGGTAAGTATTATGAGGCTCGATATCATTTCTACCAGATAATGTGTTACCAAAGGTAAGTAACTTGTTCTTTTGCAATTTCCAAATAGCGATTTCTACAAAATCATTGTTTGGAAATCGCAAACACTAAATTTCGTACCTATGGCCCTAAGTTACTTAGAAAGAGTAATATTGTAAATCAGATTAAAGGATTTGTTTTGCACAAGTTATTTTTTCTGCCTTCCATTAGTTACCATATAGTGAGGAGTACATTAGTCTCTCTCCAAGATGACTTCTGTCGCCTCTTCCCATCCCCCTTCTTCACAGAGGTTTCTGCCTTCCTCCGTTTTAAAGCACTTGGTAGAGAGACTCTCTCTATCTGTATTCACATGTATGATGCTGGTAACATGTCATCCGGCGTATCTCTGTTTATCCCCTCACCTCTCAGCCTGTAGCCATGCCAGCACCACCGGACCTCAAGTGGGCACTTCTCTGATGTAGTCAACATAGGAACTGTTCTATTGGAACCAGTAATCTTCCACTCATGTCTCACATGGCTTTCATCCATCACAATGCAACACAACACCACTTTCCAATGCAAGATGGGTACATCACTGGTCCCTCACACACATCACAATTATGCTTCCCACAGAGGCACACATCAAATAGCAACACTCTTTCAACCAAACACTCTCTCACAGTGTAGCTTGTAACCCGTTCTGGAAGGTACTTCAGTAACCCACATGGAGTATGAAGCACGGTCCCAATACCTGAGTACTGTACACTACTTAGTTGCAGTTCTCTAACGGACGCATAGCATTTCTGTCATATACTGACAATGTACATTCCATTTCTAATGTTACACTGGTTCGATTCACTGCTGCTGTACTGACTGCCCCCTGGCATGTCTAACAGCAAATTAAACATTTGTTGCATTCTCTGTCTCAGGGAAAAATACTTAATCATTTACAGACCATTGGTGCTGTTGAACTATTTCTTCTTCTGGTCACTATCCGACGAAACCGCTCTTTTTCCTTGCAACCCTGCATTTGTAGCACCAACATCTTTGTCACATTAAACCTACTGAACTTTGAGGCATTGGCAGTTTAATTTTTAGGTCGAGCCTAGTGGCAGCGCGCATGCACTTCTCGCTCTGCGAGACTGCTGTAGTAGAGTATGGGAGAGAAGCCGCGCCCACTCTCCTCCCATATTTTTCATTGGCTTGTGTCATTGTCTTTCGTAAATGCTGCCTTCGGATTCGTTATTAGGCTTGTTAGTCCCTCCTTAGTACAGCCTTGTCTTCATTTGTAACCTCCCATGGCTACTGGCCCCTTTACTTCGGTTGTTACACGGGACCTGTTATTTAGTCTGTAAGCACTATTTACTTTATTGAGCTTCTCTTACTGCAGGCCAGACATGCGCTGCTTCAGCTGAAACCGCTTGTGTCTTTTTAAGCAGCATGGCCGCCCCGTAACACGGGCGCCCGCTTTCAATCACTTTAAACCGGCATTATCTTGTGTCTGTTTCATACCCCGCCTACCCCCCACACCCTCCCCAAATAAAATGGATTTAGAAATGATTAGCGAATTAAGTCAGGTGAATTCCAGGTAGCACATAATCGGTTGCTAATGGGCTGAAGCTGACAGCAGCACATCTGTGTTACATGTCATCTGCACTAAGCCACCAGGCGGGTTGTTTTCAAAAGACTGTTCTATTAACAACAACACCACCACCACCAATACCACCCCCACCATCAATACCACCTCCTTCACCACCACCAATACCACCACCAGAACCAATACCTCCACCACCAATACCACCACCACCAATACCTCCACCAATACCACCACCACCACCAATACCACCACCAGTACCTCCACCATCAATACCACCACCACCAATACAACCACTACCAATACAACCACCAACAATACCACCACCACTACCAATACCATCACCACTAAAACCACCAATACCACCACCACCAATACCACCAACACCGCCAATACCACCACCACCAATACCACCACCACCAATACCTCCACCAATACCACCACCACCGATACCACCACCAATACCACCACCAATACCACCACCAGTACTTCCACCATCAATACCACCACCACCAATACAACCACCACCAATACAACCACCACCAATACCACCACCACTGCCAATACCATCACCACTAAAACCACCAATACCACCACCAATACCACCACCACCAATCCAATACCACCAATACCATCACCACTAAAACCACCAATACCACCACCAATCCAATACCACCACCACCAATACCACCGCCAATACCAATACCACCACCAATACCACCAACACCACCACCAATACCACCATCACCACCAATACCACCACCAATACCACCAATACCATCACCACTAAAACCACCACCACCAATACCAATACCACCAGCTATACCCCCACCACCAATCCAAAACCACCACCACCAATACCACCACCAATACCACCACCACCAATACAACCACCACCAATACAACCACCACCAATACCACCACCACTGCCAATACCATCACCACTAAAACCACCAATACCACCACCACCAATCCAATACCACCAATACCATCACCACTAAAACCACCAATACCACCACCAATCCAATACCACCACCACCAATACCACCGCCAATACCAATACCACCACCAATACCACCAACACCACCACCAATACCACCATCACCACCAATACCACCACCAATACCATCACCACTAAAACCACCACCACCAATACCACCACCAATACCACCACCTATACCCCCACCACCAATCCAAAACCACCACCACCAATACCACCACCAATACCACCACCACCAATAACACCACCACCAATACCACTACCACCAATACCACCACCACTACCAATACCACCACCAATACCACCACCACCAATACCACCACCACCAATACCACAACCAATACCATCACCACCAATACCACCACCACCAATACCACCACCAATATCACCACCACCACTAATACCACCACCACCAATACCAACAATACCACCAATACCGGCGCTTTATAAATTCCATGAATAAATACCACCAATACCACCACCACCAATACCACCACCAATACCACCACCAATACCACCACCACCAATACCACCACCACCAATACCATCAACACCAGCACCACCAATACCACCACCACCACCAATACCACCACCTTAGGGCCTCTCGTTCTCACTAGTAATAGCAGGGGCACTGTACGAGGCCGGAGCTGCAGCTGAGACCATCCCTCCCTCCCTCCATTCCTGCCATAAAGCACAGCCCGCCCTGCACCAGGAGGTGATGCCAGGGCCCTACTACAGCTGGAGTGTTTTTATTAGGCCAAAGTTAGCAATGACATTACGCAATGCCACACTGCACACTCAAATCAGGGCGATGGCAGGAAATAGCCCCCCCGGTTTTCCTTCTGAGCCACGACAGTGTAATCACAGAGCGAAAGGTGTTGGAGAGCTTTGCTAGTGTTTATAGCTCGGATCATATGTAACTCTCACTTCACACTATGGGGCCGATTCCGATCTCGGTCGGAAGCCCTCCGAACGGGATCCGGCCGGAAAAAGTACGAGCCGTACGCGTTTTTTCCGACCGACTCGTACAGCAGTCTGACCGAGCGAGTACGATGCGAATGTACCCGTGTGTTCCGACCGAACCGTTTCCGGATCCAAACCGCTCCGACCGACTCGTACGGAAACGAATCGCACCACGCAATGGAGACGTTATCCGACCGAGCGAGTACGATGGACGTGTCGGACAGCCTGATCGAGTCGGAGCGTCCGGCTCGAAAAAGCTCCCGGAGCCGGACTTGGAGGGTCCGTGCCGGACCCCCCTGCACCCGTAGCCATACGAGTCGAACGGGTCCCCCCTAAACATGCACGTACGGTGCGAGTTGCACCGACGCGTACACGCTGTAGGGGGCGCACTTGTTTGCGACGTACCCATTCAGTCAATGGGAGCCCGTGTACGCGTCGTACGACCGGCTCCCATTGACTTCAATGGGAGTCCGACCGAATCGAGTCTGGCAGCATGTGACCGCATCGTACTCGCTCGGTCGGACTGCAGGAGTCCGGTTCGGTCGGAAATCCCTCCGGATCCGGCTCGGTCGGAGAGTTTTCCGACCCAGATCGGAATCGGCCCCTTTGTGTCTGTGTAATTTACAACACTTACACATCTTCTTCACTGCACTATTTATCACTACTTTGAAGACGTCGCAGGCCAGTCTCTTCCTCTGATATTTACAATCTAACAAGCAGTCGAGAAGGCCCTTTATTGCAGTGCAATAGTTCTCGCTTTTGCAAGAGTTTAAGCTATTAGTACTGTAAATGACAATGCCTTTTATTTATGTTTTAAAACCCAAAACATAAATTAAAGGCATTGTCATTTACAATGCCAATAGCTCAAACTTGCGTGAATGCGAGACCTATTGCATTGTAAATGCTTGTTAATAGTATCAAAGGCTTGCTGAATTTCCTCAGTCCACTCAAACATAAACACTTTCTTCGTCAGCCTTCACAGAGGACTAACTGTAATCGCAAAATTCCTGGCAAACCTGAAGTAATGCTCTGCAAGGCCCACAAATGTGAATGTCTCCTCTATTCTATGGTAATGACACATAAAACATTACCTCTCCCAAGTTCATGTTTGCTTTTACTCCTTCTTCACTGATTGTCTGACACAAATATTCAACTGAGAATACCCCCAAATGACATTTCTCAAACTTTACAGTGAAGAATTCCCTTGTACAGAGCAAAGCACAGTAATTGCTACAATGTAAATTGACTTATATTTGCAGTGTTTTATATACTTTTAGCCTATTATTAAGATTTTTTTAATACCAGTTTTGAAATAGGTACTTGATATTACACCCCTCTGTCTCGCTGTGGGTTAGAAACTACTTTATTTGAATCTTCTGTTCATTTGTAAATAATAAATAAAATAATAATACTTTAGGGACTTTGAGTCTGCCTGCTTCAGCTATTTATTGAACGCGAGCCTCGCGCAGAGGACGGATTCACTTAGTGGGAGGTGCGGTTTATAAAATGAAAGATAATTTCACTGATGGGGATAATGTTATACATTGTAAGTCTCACACTTTGGAGCACTGTGTCACATGTTGAGCTTTAGCTCCACACCGTGAAACATGCCCACACATTGTTAGTCTCTAACTGAGAGGCACACTCTCATTGAATATTAGCATCAGACTTTGGGGTGCCAGTCTCACTTGTTTGTGAGTCTACATCGTGGTACAGTCTCACACATTAAGTCACTTTAGAATCAATCGTTTTTATTGAACCGGAATCGTAAACCTTAAACACAGCTTTCTGCCTACATCCCACAGGCCGGCAAAGCAGTATTGAGGAGCTTACACAGCGTGTTAGCCACAACCCGGAGGCCGGCCGCTAATAAACACTAGAACATGGCAATTTGGCAGCTTGTTCCATTTTAGAAGAGAAAAACAATATACAAAAGGGGAAAAACATCCACCCATTAAGTCACTTTAAAGAGTTATTAGGCAGCAGTGACATCCATTGCACGGTGAACAGACATAATATCGAATTTTTAATATCTAATTGCCAAAATATCGAGTTTTTTATATAGAATGGACAGAATATCGAATTGCCAAAATATAGTGGTGCAGAATATAGAAATTCAGGTAAGAAATATCGATTGTCATAATATCGATAGTTGTTAAAAATATCGATTGTTTTTATAGTGTTTTAAGTGTTAGTATATGTGTTAAAAGTATGTATTATTTTTGTAATGTATGTTTTAATTTTTTTAAAGTAATGAATTTTATGTTATTTAATTTTTGCGTAATTTAATTCCGTAGCGGGTTGTGGGTTTATAGGGGAATAGGGTGGGAAGTAATTTAATTATAGTAAATTAAATATAAATTTTTAGGAATTATTAATTATTTTTAATTTAATTTTGCGTTTTAGTTCTGTAGCGGGTTGTGGGTTTATAGGGGAATATGGTGGGAAGTAATTTAATTGTAATTAAGTAATTATTTATTTTTATTTATTGGTATTGATTATTAATTTATTGTTAATTAATTATTAATTGGTAATTAATTGTTATTAATTGGTAAATACTTTTTATTAATTTATTAATTGATAATTATATTAATTGTATTAATTTATTATTCGGAGCGGGTTGTGGGTTTATAGGGGAATAGGGTGGGAAGTAATTTAATTGTAATTAAATAATTATTGAAAATATTTTTGTGTATTGATAATTAATTTACTGTAAATTAATTATTAATTGGTAAACATTTTGTATTACTTATTAATTTTTGGTATTGAAAAATAATTTGTGGTTAATTAATTATGAATAGGTAATTAATTTTTAATAATTAATATTTATTGGTATTTATAATTAATTAATTATTAAATAATTTGTCATTGGGAATTAATTTTTAATACATTTTTATTAGTATTGATAATTAATTAATATATATTTAATTATTAAATCATTACTTTCCCTACTGTTGCACTCACTGGAGGGGGAATAGTAATTTTACCCTCCCGCTATCCAACACTTTCCCTACTGTTGCACTCTCTGGAGTGGGAATAGTAATTTTTACCCCTACGCTATCCAACGCTTTCCCTACTGTTTCACTCACTGGAGTGGGAATAGTAATTTGTACCCCTATGCTATCCAACGCTTTCCCTACTGTTGCACTCTCTGGAGTGGGAATAGTAATTTTTACCCCTACGCTATCCAACGCTTTCCCTACTGTTGCACTCTCTGGAGTGGGAATAGTAATTTTTACCCCTACACTATCCAACGCTTTCCCTACTGTTGCACTCTCTGGAGTGGGAATAGTAATTTTTACCCCTACGCTATCCAACGCTTTCCCTACTGTTGCCCTCACTGGAGTGGGAATAGTAATTTTTACCCCTACACTATCCAACGCTTTCCCTACTGTTGCACTCACTGGAATGGGAATAGTAATGTTTACCCACCCGCTATCCAACGCTTTCCCTACTGTTGCACTCACTGGAGTGGGAATAGTAATTTTTACCCTCCCGCTATCCAACGCTTTCCCTACTGTTGCACTCACTGGAGTGGGAATAGTAATTTTTACCTACCCGCTATCCAACGCTTTCCCTACTGTTGCACTCACTGGAGTGGGAATAGTAATTTTTACCCTCCCGCTATCCAACGCTTTCCTTACTGTTGCACTCACTGGAGTGGGAATAGTAATTTTTACCCTCCCGCTATCCAATGCTTTCCCTACTGTTGCACTCACTGGAGTAGGAATAGTAATTTTTACCCTCCCGTTATCCAACGCTTTCCCTACTGTTGCACTCACTGGAGTGGGAATAGTAAATTTTACCCTCACGCTATCCAACACTAAAAATATTAAATATTTTTTAATAATATTAAGTTAACAAATATATGTATTAAAAAATAAAAATGCATGTTTATGTTTTTTTTTATTTACATTAATTATTTATTAATTTTAAGGTTATTTAAGTATGTTTTACTTAATTATATTTATTATTTTATTATCTTATATTACTTTTAAGACATTTAAAAAATTCGATATTTTAACAAACTATGGTGTCCATTACGATGTCGGACGGTAAAAAATCCGCCATCTAAAACAGTGGTAAAACTCCGCCCGCCTACACCGTCTGAATACCGACCGAGCAATTACGATGCCGCGAACCGAAAACCACCGGAGGCGGAAAATAAACAAAAAATACCGCCCGCCCATGTCCGAGTCTAAGTCCATCCGCCCGCCACGGACGGAAAGACGCACGACAACGCCCTGACGACCGAGACACCGCCCGTGAAATTAGGATCGCACCGACATGAGCGCGGAAAATCCACAAATACACCGCCAGCCAGCGTAAACAACAGTGACGAAAATGGACACGGCGGAAGCACTGGCGGCCACGTCCATGCACAGAAATCATCCGCAGACAAAACCAAACACACACAACATGGCCAACAAGTCCACACAGCAACCCACGCACAAATACCCAAACACAGTACACATTCCGGAAACACCCCCTGGACAAACAAATCAACTACAAATCCCAGAACACTAGCCACAACACACCTGAAAACAACAGACCATCATGACACACCCACATAGGTAAGTACAAAACCAGCCCCTTCACAGACCACAACCCCCTGCAACATTACAAACTGAGGACGAGAGCACACAACACAGCGAGACAGAAAGGACAGCAGCACACCACAGACACGCATATATCACACACATCACCACCACCACCACCAAACACCGGACACACAAACCCCCTGCACATCACACACCACACACCGCACCAGCACCACAAACACCAAAACACACACCATGGCATCACACAGAATGCCCAAGTTCACTTCCACTGAGCTGAAGGTCATGGTCGACGAGATCGTCAAGGTGCACCCACAAATCTCTGGCAACCAGGTCCAACAGACACCACTAGCCACCAGAACCCGGTTGTGGAGCAGGATCGTAGACCAGGTCAATGCAGTCGGGAATGTGCCACGCAACAGAGGCGAAATCAACAAAAGGTGGAACGACCTGAAAAGCGTGGTCAAGAAGAAGGAGGCAAAGAATCGTGAGCTGGCTGCCAGGACTGGCGGAGGTAATCCCGCGCTATTCAAGACCTTCAAGGCGTGGGAGGAGAAGGTGCGAGTCATCATACATCCGGAGATCCTCACCGGATTACCAGGGGGAGTGGAGGCTGGTAAGTACAAACAAACGTATACCAGCACACCGCTATGTACTCACATGCACTACCACTATGCCATAGCTCCGAGGGACAAACACCCCCACGTCCAGTACACAATACACAAGACATCACTCACACATGCAACAGACACTCACACACACAGCCCAAACCTACCAACTAACAAAACCATGGGGGCATGTGTACAGTCAGCCAGCACCGCAACTCCCACCAGGTCCCCTTGTACTCCAGAAGCACCAGAAGGAGCACTCCCCACACCCACACGCATGTGTCAGCCATAGCTGCACTAACCAACAAGTAACAGGTAAGTAGCCGGAACACAAAGTCAGTGGGTCGGAGGGGGGACAGCTGAAGTACAACACCCACCAGGCCCCCACTCCCACAGCGCAGCAAGGTGGAGCACTCCCCACACCCATGTGTCAGGCACAGCTGCAGTAACCGACAACTAACAGGTAAGTAGCCGGAACACAAAGTCAGTGGGTCGGAGGGGGGACAGCTGAAGTACAACACCCACCAGGCCCCCACTCCCACAGCGCAGCAAGGTGGAGCACTCCCCACACCCATGTGTCAGGCACAGCTGCAGTAACCGACAACTAACAGGTAAGTAGCCGGAACACAAAGTCAGTGGGTCGGAGGGGGGACAGCTGAAGTACAACACCCACCAGGCCCCCACTCCCACAGCGCAGCAAGGTAGAGCACTCCCCACACCCATGTGTCAGGCACAGCTGCAGTAACCGACAACTAACAGGTAAGTAGCCGGAACACAAAGTCAGTGGGTCGGAGGGGGACAGCTGAAGTACAACACCCACCAGGCCCCCACTCCCACAGACCAGCAAGGTGGAGCACCCCTCCCTCCCAGCACCATGTGGCATCCATTGCATTGCGCACTCAAAAACAACCTGTAGGTGGGAAACTGTACAGGGCGGGGTGTCTGTAGGCATGAGGACTGTACTACGACTGACACATGGGACATGTCACGTAGCAGAGGAACACGCAGCACTGCTCCCAGTCACAATCATGTGACCAATGTGCACACGGACATGTATTACAGAGTCATACCCCACATGACCCATCACAGATACAGCAACACCCAAGGAGCCACGTCTGCATGCACAAGTCCCACTGGAGTACAGACCCACACGGCATGCACTGTGCCACCCATCACACACATCAGCAACACCATCGAAGTCTTGTCCATGTAGTCCTTACTGCCTGTCACCCACACATCGGACAACAACGCCCATGTAAGACAGACCTTACTAGAAGTACCAGCTTGGAACCACAATATTGCACACAAAGACAACTGGACCCATGAAACACACAGGCACACAATGCACATTCAACATATCATCTGTTATTCAGCGCCAAGATACCCGTAGTGGTGAACGTGCGCTTTACAAATACACATGTTATGTTATCCATCTCATCTCTCAGCCCCAGTGTCATGAAAGGTATGTCATCCGAACAGCTGGCCCTCATACAGTAGTCATGCAAAGATACCTGCCCATGACAAATCATGTGCCTGCAGTGACTGAAGCGCACGTCACACTGCGAGTAACAACACACATAATGTAGTCAACACCCCAAGAGCACTGCATTGATGCACATGTACGAGGGCAGCACGCACACAAAGAATTTGGCCCATCTGCAATACGTTGTGTGGCACACAACAAGCACGAACTCACAACAATGCTACCAATGTAATGTCCATGAATGATAACAGTCAGCAGATATGCCGGGCATGTTAGACAGACACACACCTTCGTCTATGCACTGTCATGTTGCCAGAACACATGTCACGTCCTGCACCCATTACTCACAGTATGTACCCCAAAAGCATATTTCAACCCAAAAGCGTTTAGTGTGCTGGACCCCCTTTGGCATCAGCGTTTCTAAGCGTTCCATTTGAACCCCAAAAGCATATTTCAACCCAAAGCGTTTAGGGGGCTGTACCCCTTTTGGCATCAGCGTTTCTAAGCATTCCATTTGAACCCCAAAAGCATATTTCAACCCAAAGCGTTTAGGGGGCTGTACCCCCTTTTGGCATCAGCGTTTCTAAGCATTCCATTTGAACCCCAAAAGCATATTTCAACCCAAAAGCGTGTAGGGGGCTGTACCCCCTTTTGGCATCAGCGTTTCTAAGCGTACCATTTGAACCCAAAAAGCATCGTTCAACCCAACATCGTCGATGGTCCTGGAGCCCGCATACACCCGACCCACAAAATGTAGGAGCATAGCAACACACACCCATCGGCATTGCTAATCCGTCCCATGCCACATGTCCACATCACACAGTTCCATTGCCTAGCCCACGCATACACACATCGTACATCCACACACACGCCTCTGGGAAACCTGTGCACGACAGTGCACGAACTGTGAATGTCAGACAACCAATACATACTTTGCTAGGTGCAACACAATGACCTATCTCATTCTCCCCACAGGTGCCGAACTGCTGGATGCTGTAGAGGGAGACAGCAGCCAGCACAGCCAGTCCGCAAGCCCCCGACCCGGACTCACGGATGTAGAGGAGCTGGACACCTCTTCGGACGCGGACCACCCAGCAGGCCCATCTGCAGTGGCAGGGCACAACCGCTCCACAGGGCCCCTCCTGCCCACCAACCCATCACCCAGGGCTGCTGACCAGTCACAGACCCCTGCTGCCACGGTCGTTGCGGCCACCACCACCGCCGCAACCACCACCACCACCACCACCACGCCATCCCTCGCCACAGCCCCTGCGCAAGGGGTGGCACGGCCGTCGGGCTCCACCCTGGGAGCCAGACCGAGGACCGTGGTGAGCAATGTGGCTAGTGGGCAGGTCGGTGGCAGCAGTACTGGTAGGAGGAGCAGGGCCAGGCCAACGCCAACTGTGCCTGGGAGCCAAGCCCTGCTGCAAATCGACAGAGTCCTTGGGGCCTATCAAGAGGCCCAAGGAGAATGGGCCAGGTTGGCTAGCGACACGCGGGAGGTCCTTGGGGTGTTGAGGTCCATGGACGCCCAGATGGGCCAAATCGCGGCCCTCATGGGCCAGCTGGTGGTGGGGGGGAGGGCACAAGCAAGGCCAGCAACACCACCTCCGCCACCACCTGCTGTGGCGCAGGGTCGTGCAGCATCGCGTTCCCCTGCGTCCACAGCGAGTGAGCACTCCTCAGCCACCACCAGCGGCACATCAACACACCCCCCCCCCCTACCAAACGTGGAAGGGGCCGTCCAAAGAGGAAACAGGTGTCCAGAGAGGACATCGCACGCACCAAACGCCAGTGAGTCAGCCAGCCACCTTGACCACCTACTGCATTGACTTGTAATACGATCCTACCCCACACTGCCATGTGAATGGCATGTGTCTGTTGGACTGTGGACATAGAACTTCATGGGTACACCTTGACCATCACGCAGCCATGACCGTCAACTCATTGTCACAGCATGCACCACATTTGTCATCACCTTGCACACAATCACATGTCACCGCTGTTAATAAATACACCTTGATCACAATCGGCTTAATGTGTCCTGGGTTTATTCAACGATGTGCAATCGCCACCATGAGCAGAAATGCATCTGCTGTGTGGTATGTCGATGGGACAGGAGAGACTGTAGGGACCTAGGGGTGAAAAACAGAACAAGAGTACATTCAATGAGTGTGTCACACACTCATCACACAGTACTTGTACAAGCAATGTACACACATCTCACAGAGCAACAGGGCACAATGCTACAGCCACTGTCAGTGGCATACCAACCTGGACATGGACCATTGACACACAGCACTCAGTGAACAAAAGGCCCCCGTGACAGAGCACACATACACCTGCACATCTACAGCTACATCAGCCGTCGTACATGGACACTCACCGTCAAGTGAAGTAGCGGGCGATGAGCTGCTGACCCACATTCACAGCTTCATCCTCTCCACTGTCCTCTTCACTAGAGCTGTCCTGGTCTGCAGGCTGGGGCCCTGGTTGATCTCCGTCATCCACAATTAGGGGATCTGCTTGCGAATAGCCAGATTGTGCAGCATGCAGCAAGCCACTACTATCTGGCACACCTTCTGTGGGGAGTACGCCAGTGCGCCCTCGGTGCGGTCCAGGCATCTGTACCTGGACTTGAGGAGGCCAAAGGTCCGCTCAACCACACGTCTGGTCCTCCCATGTGCCTCATTGGAGCTGGGCTCCCAGGACGTCGTAATGGGCTGAGCAGCCAGGGCCCATTCGGGTAAGCAGAGTCACCTGGGTGTGAGGGACACAGAGAACCGTTGCAATTCCAACTGGACACAAGACAGCATCGCACAGCCAGCACGCTACACTACTCCACATACTCACCAACAATCCAGCCACGGTCCGGTTGCAGATTGGTCATCAGATGTGGTAGGATGCTGTTGCGCATGATGTGCGCGTCATGGGCCGATCCTGGGAATTTCGCACACACGTGTGAAATCACCATGTCCGCAAGGCACACCACTTGCACATTCAGGGAGTGCGTGTGCTTCCAGTTGCGGTAGAGGTGCTCAGTGGCCTGTGGTGCAACAAGGCCAACATGGGTGCAATCTATTGCACCAACGACGTGGGGGATCCGTCCAAGGGCATAGAAAGCACCCTTCACTGCCGCCAATTCACGAGCCCTGGGGAATCGGATGTATCTGTTCCTGTACAGCATCATGGCTGACAGTACATCCCTGAGCACCATGCTGAACATGGGTTGGGACATCCCACCTCCACTGCCCACTGTGTGTTGGAATGACCCAGTGGCGAAGAAATGCAGTGCAGCCATCACCTTAGCTGTGGGGGTGAATGCTGTTGGATACACCCTGCGAGGACGGAGGTGGGGTTCCAACAAGGCACATAGACGATGCAGGGTGGGTCGGTCCAGACGATATTTGCGGATGACCTCCACATCCACCATGTCTGACAGCAATTGGTAGGGGCGATGAATGTTTGGTCTCCGCCTAGGAAAGATGGAAGTGGACACATGTCAAAGCAACACGCCACATGGCATAATCACATACACAAAACATAAATGACTGAGCAGGCAATTGAATAACAGAACAGCTGACAAGTAGGGACAGCACAGCCACAATACACTTACACAGGTCCCCTACCAATAGCAATGGGCAGTGACACACCCCATTGCTATGAGCATGCACATGGGGATCTAGGCCTCAATCACTTGTAAGGCATGCTGATGGTAACAGACTGCATATTCGGCAAGCGGCAACACCACGGCAACATGACTAGCTGCTGTGCATCACACTGCTTCCGAGGCTGGGTGTGTAGGGCACACACCAACAACGCTATGGACACAGGCTGAGCGGCCAAAACAAGTGGGACCTGTGGCACGAGGGGATATGAGACAGTCATTGATGTCACTACTGCACCCTATGTACAGCACTGTACGGATCACACCTCCAGAAACATTGACAGGTGTACACATTGACAGCCCCATGCCAACACGGCTGTGTGCTTGCAATTACACATCACAAGTGACACGTAACATTGCACGTGCCAAGTGGCAGATGTACATAGTGAAAGATGGCATGTGTGTGCATATGCATATCCCATGCTCCCATGCCAATGTGTACATGATGATGTGCCAACAGACATGTGGAGGCTGAGCACTGGCCGTCCCTGCCTATGCACACAGCATGTTGTGGCCCTGTCCATTGTGGACCTGCACCCACACGCAAATCATGGCCACACCTGCAGATGCATTGCGCACATTATACTGTGTGGTGCACATGGCATCAGCGGACTGTACCCGCCATGGGCCAGGCCCTTACGGCCAACTCCAATGACCCTCGCGGTTGCACCCTGCGTGTTCCACTATGGAGGTAGGCGTCCAGGGCCAGCTGGGAGCAGGCCAACGTCTGCAATTGAAGCTGCCAGACATGGTACACGAATTGCAGCAGCTTGTACCCACTGAAACTGCCCCAGGGGGTTATATGTGTGTGTGAGTGGGACAGGCATAACCACAGCTACCTGGAACTGCAGCCTGGCACCCCTCGACAACACCTGCTGCTGCCACCACTCCACCTACACGTGGATGACGCTGAGGACATGTCCAGGTCCACTCACCAGCAAGGAGCTGGAGATCCTGGATTCCGAGCTCCACGCACACTGCACATGGCTATTCCTTGCGAAAGTTGTGTGTGAGAGACAACTGCAGTGTGTGTGGGAGTGCATGTGGGTGACACACATGTCGTTGATCCGCAGCACTATGAGTCAGAGCCTGTGGTGTTCAAACATGCACTGCTCACCATGCTGACTGCAGGTGGCATGGGTATGTGAGCTCTCGGGCGCTTTGACCTGTCTGTCCCTCCCGAGTGGTGGTACATGGCAACTTCTTGTCAGACATCCAGTGACACAGACAATTGGCAATGCAGGTCTCAGTGCACTTGTTGGTCGTGTGAATGTCAGGCTGGGGCCATGCTGCCCTTCTCAGTCCCAGCAGGCCTGGCCTGCACATTGACTGCACAATGCCAGTAGGTGACGACACAGACTGCCTAGTGGGTTACATGTGTCTCCTGTTCAGGACCCTCCAGGATGAGCGCTAACTCAGTCCTGTCGATTGGACACACCATGCCTCATGATAGGGATGTGTGTGTGAGATAGTGGCACTGAATGTGACCTCCGTTGCGGGTGGGCCATGCATAGGGCGAGTACATTGATGGTTGCGCAGTGTTGGTCACAGTGGGTACACCCACACAGATGTGTTGCCTTGTGATCTTTTTCTAGGTCCGCCTGACAATGGACAGTAGATGTGGGCAGACTACACATTGCTCGATGTGCTGTCTATATGCATGTGCCTTCCCACCAGGCACAGCTGCCCCTGCACATGTGACCCCTGCTGCACTCAGTGCTGGGTCTGTTGAACTGATGCACCATCTGTGCGTGGGGCAGACAGCTCTGCTCACTTCCGTCATTGCCCATGACATCACTTTGCCGCAGGTGACATGGATCATGGAGGGCCCACATGTACGCGTGGGTGGACTACACAAGACTGTCCAATGGTTGTCACCCCCAGTCAGTGCTTCGAATGGGTAGAATGTGGTGCTGGTACTCATTTTAATGTGTCGAGTGGGCGGGCTAGGTGCGGGGCTACATGCAAGACATGGGAAGTTCATCGGCTTATCTACTAGTTGCAATACACACGAGACACGTCTTTTTCCGACCACATCAGGGTCATTCCTTAAACTGGCTGAAAATCAAACAGTCATCTTTTGCACTGTCCTCATGGCCTCCCATCTCTCACCCCAATATGCGTTTGCACCTGAGCAGCTAGCGCATGCACAAGCAGCTCCAAGCTCGCCCCAGAGAGGCCAAGGAGTGTATGTGTGGGTCCAGTTGAACAAGTGGTCTGTCTCACGGTATAATAAGTGGCGGGACGCCGTCCACCTGCGTGGTGCCCCGACTCGAGACACGGGCAACATTGACAATGCATGACAGGCTCCGCAGTCCGGATACACCACCTGCAACACACAGAGGCTGTAGCTGCCCTAGCGGGCCAGGCCGCGTCCAACTGGAGCTCATGGACCCACACATTCACTCTTTGGCCTCTCTGGGGCGAGCTTGGAGCTGCTTGTGCACGCGCTGGCTTCTCTGTTGCAATGGCATGTAACGTGTGTGGGTGTATTGGCAATGGGTGGGATGGTGCGAGCCACCTTCCGTGACGTCACTCCTGCTTGTGATGTGTGCGTCCCCCACTACTTCCATTTGACTTGTGCCATACTACACATTGAGGATGTGTTGCCTGCGTGATGTGACCAGGAGGAGCGCGCCATGACCTCTCACCCACCATGCTCCACTGCCATCCCGTGCCCTGGATTGCCTGTGCAAGTGGACAATGTTGGGGATACACCAGGTCGACAGGGGATGTGAGTGCCTTGGCAAGGGCCTGGCGGACGCACAGCAGTATCCAGCATGTCCACGGAGGGTGGGCTGACGTCTACACTTGATGCAGCATTGATCGTGTGCCCGCCTGTTGTGCACACACGAGTTCACATTCATCCCCAGACAGGTGGTCTTTACAAATTCCCAGGAGAGCGGCAATGTACTGTTCCTGAATCCTCCCAACACAGCGTGTTTCAACATTGCATGTGCGCACCTACCCGTCACACCCACCCACCTGAGCCATGCGTAACTCCCGCTTCACATGACACATGTGTGTCTTCCACAGTTGTGCTACTCATTTGCGTTGACATCCAATGACAGTGGACTACATGGTCATCTCACGACTGCCGTGTACTTCACACACTCTCATCCTCTCTCATTCGTACTTGTGAAATGAATCAGCAGAGACACATTTTTGCTTCAAGCCATGTATTGGGACTTATGTCCTCTGTGATGCAGTATAGTGGACACTACTGGCAGCGAAATGCATGTGGAGGATATACTCAGCATGTGTACACATAGCATAGGGTGTAGGGGTACATGTGATTAGTTGTTGACTGTGGGATGTGGGCTTCAGAGTTACAATTGCTTAGCCGTTGCTGTGCTAATGTACATTTGCTAATTACTGTGGTGCTGCTGACTTTGACACAGACAGTATACATTTAGCCTACCAGTCCGCTTGTCATCATGGGCACAGTGCATCTCAGTTCCATGTTACAGGTTTGCTGCTATAGTTACTCATACACACGTGCGTGGAGGTGACATCAGGACATGGGCTTACGTGCATGCAACGGCGTCCCACTTGTTGTTGCGATGTGGTGGCTACTGGACATGTCACAGTCACTGGGCTCATGTTGTTGGTGGATGCACTTGTTGTCCATGCAAAGGTCCTGGCACGGACGTTCAGAGGGAGGTGAGGTGACAGCTCTCACATACTACAGCAGGACGATTACTGTCCACTGACCGGTGCATATGTTCATGGGCGCAGGATCCATATTATGGCATGGTTGTACGTGCAGTTCTGTCCATGTGGTTGCCATACACAAATCCCATGCCTCTGCCTCCCCTGTTCATGCAGAGTTACTGGATGTGATGAGGAACAGAGTGCATGTCCCGAAAATATCAGATGTCATGGCAGTGTAGTTGATGGTGTGGTGTCAGTTGCAGGTTGTATGGTATAGTTGTTGTACTGGTAACTGCCTAGTCCGTGCGGAAGCCAAGCATGGGTACGGTGTGGGACATGATTGTTCAATTGGGGGTATAGCGTCGGGGGCCGACGAATTGACAGGTTGTCAGGTATGCGATACCTTCCAGCAGGGCTTCCATGGCATTGGTGGTAAACATGGATGCCATCCAATGTAGCGGATGGTGGCTGTCAAGGTGTTGGTCGTAAGTTGTCCCTTGTAGGAGCATGATGGGACATGTTGGATGACATTCGATGTAACTGTGATCCATAATCCATTGTGTGGAGGCACAGTGGTCCCATTGCAGTGTGGGTCCGATAGCAGCCACATACGCCATGCCCCCATAGGCTGAACAGACCCTGTCGTGGACGTCCAGGGGGTTGAATAGTTGTAGCAGGTCCGCCTTTGGACATGCCGGGTTGGCGAGACATATATCCATAGGATAGTGGAAGGGACACCTCCGACAGTAGAAGACGGGGATGACGCAGCTGAACAATGCGATGAGGTAAGTTAGTCGGTAACTTACGTTCAGCAAGTGCAGATTTTCACATCCCAATATCTGTATCAGGTTATGTTTGTACAGCTTCATCTGTCCGGCGTAGTTGGGTAGGTGTGGTGCAAGTGCCATTTTGCTGCAGGGCGATGTGATGGCGTGCTCCGGCTGTCTGTGCAGTCTGCAGGGTGCAACCTCCGACGTTGCTGGGAATTCTGTAATGGTCATAGGGAGGCAGGACTTGTGTTATGTTGGCTTGTGCGGAGGACACGGGCCCTCATCCCACATGCTTCTCTGAATGGTCAAGGTCAGTGGTGTCTGACTCCTTCCAGATAACTTGCATGCGAACCACATGGGGGAGTGTTATCATTTCTTTTTTCCGTTCTGAATGTTCTTTGGTGTTATGCGCTATCTGCCCTGTGGCCGCTTCCCTCTGCATGCCTGTGTTGGTTTTTTTTGGGGACATTGACTGTTTTCTCCGGCTTGTTTAGTCGGGATGTGGTTTCAGAGTGGGAATGGAAGGTCATTCAGTGCTGTCTCCTCTCCTGTGTGTGGGCGGCAGGCTGCGTTTCCGCTATACGTTGGGCCTTGTGTGTGGGTGTTATAATTGGAACCACCTGTTGTCGGTCCCCGGGATCTTTAATGTTACGTATTGCATGTCTTGGTATTGGCTGCAGGGTGTTATCGGTGTTTCTGTGTGGTACTGGGGTACCTTTTGCCAACGGGGTCCATATTCTGCTCGGTGATGTTGCCGCCGCTGTGTGCATCGCCGTGTTTTGCACACAGGGGTGTGTCCTAATTTGGCGTGACATCACTGACATGTTCGGGTCACTTGTGTGTCGTCAGGTTGGCAACAGTGAATTGCCGGTTGGGGACATGACTGTGGCAGGGCTGTCACGTGACATGTGCGTTCTGGGTGGGGCTGGTGTGTGTGGTGTTTGGTTGTGACCCTGTGTAATTTGTGTGCGGCGCATACATGGCGCTGCCGTTGGCCTCTGTGTTGTGCGCATATGTGGGTGCAGTGGTGGATGGTTCGTGTCCACGCAGGGGTGTCGGGGGGGCCATATACAGTTTTCCCACCCTTGCAGTGTGTGCGGTGTTTGCGTGCCGTTGTTGTGTGTCTGCCTACCTGCGTCGACGCGGTGCGTTGGCTCCTAGGTTCTGCATCAGGTAGAGCATGGGGAGGGCCTGCAGTGCTGGATTCATGCTCGGGGGGTCCGCCTCTTTGCTATCCGTACTGTGCGTTCGGGTTTCCGCCTTGCTTTCACGTGCGGTGTCTCTTAGCCGGGGGTACTGTTTGGTTGTGGCATCATAATTTGTACGCCGGGCGGTACGTGATTTCGTCGGGCGGTGTGTCTCCGTTGGGCCGCGCCGCTACGTGAACGGGCGCACTTTGATGGCGGACGGCGTCGCTGGCTTACGGGCGGTGTTTGGCTGTCTTTTCACATCCTAATTGGGCGGGCGTGTGGGCTACGGCGGGCGGACGGTAACTGGTGGTTTTTGCATCCGCCAGCACGGCGGTGGTGCTTCCGCCCGCCATCCTAATGGGCCTTTATATTATTTACAACGATATTTTGGATTCGATATTTTTGTACTTACCTGTTTGTAGATAGGAAGTCGATATTCTGGCATTCTATATTTTGTCATCGATATTTTGGCAGGTCGATATTTTGCTCCTCGATATTCTGTCAGTGATCCCCATTGCACTATGTAACTACCCCCGAATTTAGTCCAGGTGATGTTTGTTGGATATATGTGCATTTCTCGGTATTTAGCTGACATTCGGATTCCAGCAGGTCTTGTATCAGTAGGGAGTTTACATAAGGCGTTGTCTAGTACATGACATTGACTGCACAGGCCAATGTGGGTGCGGCCTTGAGAGTTGGGCCTCGCTGACAGTGAATGAGCAGGAATACAAGCTGATAATGGAGACCTGTGTTTCATCCTGGGTGAATGACTGTAAAATCTGTGTAACATGTTGTGCCTGCACACTTGCTAACAGGGGTGAAGCAGGTTTGTACACAGTCCCATATGCCTGTGCATCCCTCAGTACACATGGTTTTCACTTCACTCATCTTTCAGCAATTTGTTTGCATTGCCACAGATGCAAACTGTAAATCGTTACAGGTTCCAAAAGAGTGTCAAGGCGCAATCTAGGCATGCGGAGGTCTGGCCTTTTGAGCCCTGAGGGTGACCTTCACACTGAGTCACAAGCACCTTCGCACAATCAAGTTTGCAATATGCAGAAGTTGTATCCTCCCCTGAGTCACAAGCACCTTGGCACAGTCAAGTTTGCAATATACAGGAGTTGTATCCTCCCGAGTCACAAGCACCTTGGACCAGGCAAGTTTGCAATATACAGGAGTTGCATCCTCCCCTGAGTCACAAGCACCTTGGCACAGTCAAGTTTGCAATATACAGGAGTTGTATCCTCCCCTGAGTCACAAGCACCTTGGCACAGTCAAGTTTGCAATATACAGGAGTTGTATCCTCCCCTGAGTCACAAGCACCTTGGCACAGTCAAGTTTGCAATATACAGGAGTTGTATCCTCCCCTGAGTCATATACAGGAGTTGTATCCTCCCCTGAGTCACAAGCACCTTGGCACAGTCAAGTTTGCAATATACAGGAGTTGTATCCTCCTCTGAGAATACTGAGGCTTAGACGCAGTACACTCAGTCACTTCCTGCCCTGTAAATAAGCATGGCTTCAGTAACAGCACTGCCAGGGGAATGTAGAGGGATGTCAGCCCCAGTTGTGTCATTCACTTCCAGAATTTTCAAAGGGCTTACGTAGCCAACCTCCATCTCCCCATATCTGTGCCTCCTTGTCTTGGGAGTACCCAGGGTATCCTGGCCCTTGACTTCCAGGCCTGCCTGAATGCATTTTGTGTGTTTGACTCAAGAGTTCATTCTCTTTCTGTTCTTCCATCATTAGTAGGGTTGAGTAACACACTTGCTTCCTAGTCCCACCTCAGTAATTCCCTCTCTCATTAATGGCACGATCCCACTAGCTGGCTAGCATAGGGATCAGAGCCCAAAAATAAAGGAGCAGTAAGTCCAGGCTGGGAGTACAGCACAAGTAGGGGAACACCCAGAAGAAGCAGGTCTGTGTGCCCATGCTACCACCACCACTCCTGGGCAGTGACCTGAGAGCACTAAGGCCAGGGTCAAGTGCTGCAGCACTGTTTGCATCACTGAAGGAGCATAGCTCACTGGCATGACACTGCAGTAAGTGAAATATCGCCTGCCCATCCTCTTTCTTTATCCATCCCAAGTATTCTGTGCCTTTATCTTTTATGCACTCTGCTTCCTTTTCTGTCTTCTTTCCACTCTCCCCACCCACACTTGTGTCCTGTGCTGTCTGTCCCATATTAACTACTGTTAGCTCCTTGTGCTGTTTGCAATCCTATCTCTTTTCAGTGTTATCTTTCCAGGGGCGGACTGAGAAGCTGCCAATAGCCTGGTGTGTGGAAATGGGGTGTATTATATGGTGTGGTTGTGCAACCTCATCGTGTAATACACTTACCAACCCCTTTAGGTCCAATAGGTTTCATCTGTCAAGCCCTTAGCTCAAGCCTGTGGCACTGAGCAGCAAGGCTTACACAGAGGAACGAGTGTAAAACATTTAAACAGCACCAAAACAATTGAAGAAGAAATCGACACGACACTCAAGAAATCCAACACCAATTTATAAATATAGGCTGTATTTGTTGAAGAATTTAGACACTAGAACGAAAAATATTCACCAGAGGGTTCTGGAGATATGGATTTTACAAGTAATAATAAATAAAAGCATTTTCACTCAACGGCGAACCAGCCTTGGCAAATTCAACAACTTTGACACTTGGAAACTTTTTGGAAGAAAACTTAGGCAAGTGTCAATGCGGTCAGGTAGAAGTACTTGGGGCGACCAGCTCCGACAAGGAGCGAGTTAGGGGATCAGCAGGGTACTTAGAAACAGTAACCTCCACAGGAGAAGCAGTCCTCTAGCAGTTCCAGGCACTACAGATTGGTACTGATGCAGGGGATGCAGGATGCTGAAGATGCTCTAAGGATGCTGTGGCTGCGACGTGGTCTAAAGGGTCTTCCTGCAGGCACTCCTCAGTCCACGAAGCGGGCACGGGGGGGCCTGGCTTCAGGGTTAACGTCCTACGAGGTCCTCTCCGGTCTAGCAGTCGTCTGGTGTCGTGGTCACAGGCCAATCCTTTCTGGGTTGATAACTCGCCTTCTGAGGGTCCCAGCAGCTCTCCAACAGCACTCCCATGCGCAGCGATGGCGGGTGCAACTCTGTGCATCAGATCTTAGTCCCTGGTGCTGCATGGCGGCAGTGGTAGCCTACTTGAACTGTTGTGTCCCTGTGCTATGCACAGGAGGCCAGTCAGCTGGCCCTTGGAGTCTCTAGGGTTCGCTGGACTCTGGAGACGACTTCTTCTTGAGCAGGTCACTGCAGGCACTGTCCCTTTCTTTGCTAGCCAGCAGGTGCAGTCCTCGACAGTGGAACCTCTCTTTGCTGGTCGCTCAATACAGCATGGTAGTCCTTCTTTGGTCCTTCTTCCAGGTCAGTTGAGATCTGAGGTCTGGGTGCCAGGGCTGTCCCATTTATGCTTGAAAAATACTCTCAAGGCAGGATGCGATTGGTAGCCAATGGGGTACCAGGCTCACTTCCACCTAGTGACCACTTCCTGCAGAGTGTATCATCCCTGGATGCATCATTCTGCCCACTCCCAAGATGGTGAGACCCCTCTTTCAGTGTTCAGACCTCCCTAGCCCACCCCAAGGCATGGCTACTTCAGAGCTATGCGCCCCTGGGAAAACTGGTTTGGCAACTGATTTCCCCTTTCTCCTCTCCGTGCCAGCATATCTCACTAAACAATGGGGCAGCCATCCCCCCTAGTATGACACATCTGCCAGTCAAAGGCGACTTCTCCTTTGAAGCCTGCCTTTTAGGGCTAACACCCAAATGGCTTCCTGCAGGAGGGAGTTAGCACCTCCCTAGCCTGCACTCCTTCAATGTTCTCCTTCCCAAGAGTCATTGACATTTCTCTTGAGGAGGGTACAAAGCTACCTCGTTGAACAGGATCCATGTATGCCCGGGGAAGTATAAGAGTTTTAAAGGCAACAAGGTGGCAACTTTGAAAAAGCGGCACACTGCAACAAGTTACCTTAGTTTTGACTTGAGATAAAAGTTGGGCCTTAATGTAACGAGCTGTTTGATACCTTGGAGTGCCCACTTTGATCGCACAGTTCAGGAGTTAGCACAGCTAAGGGGTCAAGCGTGTAAACATGTAGTCGCCACTTGGGTGAACAAATCTTTCCACTGTAAAAACAGAATTTTCGCCTGTTTACCATCAGGACATGTAAATTACTTGTCCTGCTCATGTCATATGTTACACCCTTCCTTAGGACTCAGTAGGCCTGCCAGAGGGGTGACCTACAAAGATGCATAGGGGAAGTAGTGGCTTTGCCATTGCTTTCAATAGTAACATTGGGCTAGCAGTGCACGACTGCTCTGCAGTGTTTTACTTTGGGAACCTCCAGGATGGCATAGCCAGTGCTGCAAGCCCTGGGGTACCCCTTTAACTTACATGCCTTGGGTACCAGGATACCATATATTAGGGACTTACAGGTAAGTTAGCCATTTCCAATTGGGTACAGCCAATTCAATATATACTTTACGGTCAGGGCACTGGCACTGAGGTCTGATTAGCAAGCCTCAGTGCTCTCTCAGAGTCGAAAAACCAGCAATATCAGTCTAAAAACTTGGAGGTGACCATACAAAAAGAGGCATTTCCTTACATGCCCCCCACCCAGATGAATGGTGAGGAGTAACTAACCCTTGTCCTGGTGATTCTCATCATCTAAGTGGAAGAACCTGGAAAGCCCATCTGTATTGGCATGGTCAGTCCCAGGTCTGTGTTGCACTGTGAAGTCCATACCCTGCAAGGAAATACACCACCTCAGCAACCTGGGGTTCTCTCCTCTCATCTACATCAGCCATTTGACGGGTCTGTTGTTCGTTTGAATCTTAAAGTGAGTCCCAAACAGGTAGGGTCTTAGCTTCTTCAGGGACCAGACCACAGCAAAGGCTTCATTCTCAATGGCACTCCCAACGTAGGAAGGAGTCACCTGCTGACTAAGGCAACTGGCTGATCCTGACCCAAATCATTCAATTATGACAACAATGCACCTATCCCATGTTCAGAGGCATCTGTCTGGACAACAAACTCTTTGCTGAAGTCAGGGACCTTCAAGACAGGTGCTGAGCACAGTGCTTCCTTGCGAGTGTCAAAAGCCTTCTGACACTGCTCAGTACAGATACCCTTTCTGGACTGCTTTTTGGAGGTCAAGTCAGTTAGTGGTGCAACTATGGCACCATAACCCTTTACGAATCTCCTGTAGTGTCCAGTCAGGCCTAAGAAGGCTCTGACCTGGGTCTGGGTCTTAGGAGTCTCCCAAGCCAGAATGGTCTGGATCTTGGGCTGGAGAAGCTGTACATGGCCTTCATCAACTTGGTGGCCTTATCTGGCACTTACTGGCCTTGATAGTCAGGTCTGCTTGCTGCAAGGCCTAAAACACTTCCGTGAGGTGAACCAGGTGATACTCCCAGGTGGAGCTAAATACAGCTGTATCATCTAGATAAGCTACACTGAAACTCTCCAGTCCTGACAGGACATGATTCACCAACCTCTGGGAGGTGACAGGGATATTCTTCAACCCAAGGGAAATCACTTTAAATTGAAAGTGGCCCTCAGGTGTGGAAAAAGTGTACCTCTCTTTGGCTCCTGGTGTGAGGGCGATACTTAGCTGCCCCCAAATCGTCAATGAGCTCATTCACTCTTGGAATGGAGTGGGCATCAATCTTAGTGACAGCACTGAGGCCCCGGTGGTTAAGTGTGGAGTCAGTCAGTAGGTCTTTAAAAACATGTATTTGGCACTCTACAATGCGGATGGTCTTCGTGATGTTCCTCATGAAGTGTTCGATTTCGCCATTGGCTTGAGGCCAACGGGGGGTGATCCATCCGGTGTTTGGTTTCTCGGGACACCAGGTAGTTCACCAGGTCCTGGCCATTGAACGGTGGGCTGTTATCTGTGCAGAGGTTCCCGGATAATGCTGTGGTAGCCAGAACCTTCTCCAGTTTAGGGATCATTTCCTCTGTAGAGGTGGTCTTCACTATCTTGACAACGTGAATAGTCATCAATGACCACTAAGAAGTGTCTGCTGTCGGGCAGGCTGCCAAAATCTGCGCGGTGCCAGGGGGCGTCAGGTGATTGTTCGGTGATGATGGGAGGAGGGGGGTCACTTCCTCCTGTGGCCTGGCAGAGGCCATACTGTTGGACTGTACGTTTGACTTTCTCGTCAAGGCTAGGGAACCACACTTTGCTTCTCCGTCTGTATTTTGTTTTAATGGCTCCCTGCTGTGACCTGTGTGTGAGGTCTACCATCCGTTGAGTCCGAATGGCTGGCACTGCAAGATGGGCTCCCTTGAGCAGGCATCCGTCTGCTGAGATGGTGATCTCCTCTCTCACATGACGTTGTGACTGGAGTGTGCTCTGGACTTTCACCGTTCTTTGGAGCAGGGCTGCCATGACAGCGTCCCATTTTCCTGATCTTGTGGCTGTCATGGTGCGCTGGAGACAGTTGTCAGCTTGGGTTGCTTCGATGATGTCGGCCAGCGAGATGGAAAGAGGGCGTGACCTTTCCACGATGATCCTGGGATATTCCTCGGCTTCCTCTGCCTCTTGTTCTTCTTGAGAGGCGGCAGGTCGAGCGTGCCTGTAGAGGTAATCTGATGGGTTGTGGGCTGCGGGCTGGTATTCCATAGAAAAAGTATACTCTTATAATTGGAGTATCCACTTTTCTATCTGCAGTGGAGGGTTGGATGACAACGTTTAAAAAGTGGTATCGGGGGTTTGTGATCGGTACTGATGACAAACGGGTGTCCATACAGGTAGATATTAAAATGTCTGCAGCCCCAGGGAACCTCAATTGCTTCTTTCTCAATATGAGAGTATTGCTGCTCGGTGGGGGTCAGAGCCTGGCTGGCATAGGCGATGGAGGCCCACTCTCTGCACTGCTGTTTTTGGGACAGGACGGCTCCCCGACCTGTGGGACTGGCATCCACTGACAGCTTGGTGCCCTTGCTGGGGTCAAAATAGGCAAGTGTGTTGTTGGCAGACAAAGCCTGTTTCTTATCTTGGAAAACCTTTTCTTGTTTGGAACTCCACTGCCTAGGGGGTTGAACTCCAAACACCCCTTTATGGCCAGCCACATTACATTCCTCTTTTGTTATAACCAGCTCCAACATCTTGGCAACCTGAGCCTTGATGCTGGCCGTGATCTGGTCAAACAAGCTGTACATCTTACGTTTGTCAAGCAAGCTGTCACCAGTGTCCACATCATGGGTACACCATGTTGTCAGACCTGGGGTTAGAGAAAACAGTGCAGCAAACAGCTTCAGTAGGTGATAGCAGTCCCTTTGTTGCTGGTTTGTCAGTGTGGGGGAGAGAGATAATCCCTCCACAGTTCCATCTTGGGCATTAGTAGATAGGAGGTCTGGGAGAGTTTCACTCTCTTCTTCCTCGCCCCTCATCTCTTACCATCAACATGGTGATGTCTGCCCCCTCGTGGTGTAGCTTGAGTCTGTTTACATGGATCACCTTGTGAGGGTTCCTAGAAGTACCCAAGTCCACCAAGCAAGTGGCTTCCTCTTTCTTCTCTAAGATGGGGTAAGGCCCAGCCCACTTGTCCTGTAAGGCCCTGGGCGCTACAGGCTCTCAGACCCACAGCAAATGTCCTGGCTGTTAATCCATTATGGAGGACCTTTGCTCATACCAGTGCTTGACACCTAATTCTTGTTTGCCTTCTTCATGTACTCAACCATTCTGGAGCGAAGGCCAAGCACATAGTCTACTATGGCCTGCTTAGGTTCTTTGCGGGATCTCTCTGACTCTTCCTTAACCAAGCTTAGTGGACATCTCACAGGATGTCCAAAGATTAGCTCAAACTGACTGAAGCGAAATTCTTTTTGAGGAATCTCCCTGTAGGCGAACAATAGGCATGGGAGGAGAATGTCCCATCTCCTGAGTTTTTCAGGCCAACCCATGATCATGCCTTTTATGGTTTTGTTGAACCTCTCTACTAAACCATTTCCTTGGGGATGATATAGGGTGGTGAACTTGAAAGTCACAACACATTCATCCCACATTGCTTTCAGATAGGCGGACATGAAATTTGTGCCCCTATCTGAGATGACCTCTGTAAGAAACTGGTTTACTAGTTGACGGATGTGAGCCCTGGTTAAGCAGCAACCACAATCCTTGTCAGGGTAAGGCACAATCAAACCCCAAATTAACCTGTGCTCAGCCCCCTGGTAGCTTGGCACAGAGCAGTCAGGCTTAACTTAGAGACATTGTGTAAAGTATATGTGCAACACTTCAAACAGAAAATCACTGAAAACACCACACACAAAGAACCTCCACTAGGTTAGAAAAATAGAGCTTCATTTAATAAATAAATCAATACCAAAATGACAAAAATCCAATTAGTTGAACCAGAGTTAAAGTTTACATTTTTAGAGAAAATAGCACCAAAAGGCGTAAAGCGCCAACTGTGGGTATCTTGTCACGCCGGACTGGGACAAAGTCACAAGTTCAGGCCGACCGCGATGGAGGGTGGGCTGGCTACAGGGACCCAGATAAGCCCACTGAACAGAGTACCTTAAATCTGGGGTTGCAGAGCGTTACGTGGATCCGCGTCAAAGATGCGTAACACAGCCAAAGCAATGCGTCAGTTCTGAGGAGCGGCGAGGCAGCGGTGCAAGGTCCTGTTGTGTCGTCATCGAGGATCCTGCCGACGAGGGCTTGCGATGCAAGGTCCAGCATCGAGGATGTGGCGCGCGGTCGGTGCAATACGTTGGTTCCGAAGAGCTGTGAGGCTGCGATGCGAAGACCAATTTCATCGTTGAGGCTGACGAGGAATGCAAGGGCGTTTGCTGAGGATGCATCACTTGGTGGCGGATCCGAATGTGTTGCAGGTCACGGCATCGATGCGGGTCTTTGAGATGGGTGCAATAAATGCAGCAGAGGAGATGCGTCAGTTCTGCTGGATCCACAGAGACTGGCAAAGAACCTTAAGCCCTCTTGCAAGGGTCTAGGACTGGGATGGCACCACTTGGCAGGGTAGACTCACAGATGGCAGTGTCCAGGTGCAGAGGCAAGGTTGTTGGAAGCCTGTTATGTCCCTGAGGATTCAGATCAGGAGGCCAGCCATCTAGCCCTTGAAGTGACTCTGGGTTCAAGTGATGTAGGTCCAGCCCTTCTCACCCAGGCAAGAGGGCAGCAGTCAGCAGGTCAAGACAGCAAAGCAGGAGTCTAACAGAGTGCTGTCCAGCAGAGTGGCAGTCTTTCAGCAGCACAGCAGTCCTTTCTGGCAGAGTATCAACAGGTCCAGAAGTGTACTTAAGTGGTAGTGTCTGAGGTCCTTCTTTTATACCCTGGTGCCCTGGTTCTGGAAGGTAGGAGAAGCTTCTAGACAGTGTCTTTAATAGGCATGGAATTCCCTACCCATAGCTGCCAAGGTTTGAGATTGCTATGTGTGACATTTTCATAATTTCAGTGTAATTATGAGTGACATTTCAACAACTATGAGTGACAGTTTCTCGCCAGCAAAATCAACCAATGAAGACGAGGGAAACATACAAATATCAGGAATTACACCCATTTGAGCAACAAGAAACTCTAAGAAGATCTTAAAATTGCTGCAGTGCTCAGTAACAGAGGGCAGGCAGGCACTGCAGCTGCTCAGAAGATGATCTCATTGATCTGATCATTCATGGCAGCACGCAAGCCTAAAATGCTAATTTTACAGCATAGCAAGTGCAACTAGGAGAGTATACCGTCACTCAGTCTAAGGCATAATCGGTTTCTAATGCAATAAGGTAAAAAAAATAAGGTTCCACCTTTTGTTCCAAATTTGTTAGTATGTAAATTTTCACTGAGATGAGACACTCTTCTAACTGTGTTGTTTATAGAATGCCCACTCCCATGATAATTGTACTTGTTACAATCGCCACCTCTCTACTTCACAAAGAAAACAAATGATGTGTGCTCCTGTTTACCTTCTGCACGGAGCGCTAATGGGACTGCCTTCCTCCTACTGCTTCTTCCATACTCTTGCAAGCAAAATCAAGAAATGCAGTCCATGGAATAAGAAACGTCAGAAATTACGCCCATTTGAGCAACGAGAAACTCTACGAAGGTCTTGAAACTGGTGCAAAGCTACTTTATGGGGAGTCAAAACTGCTACTAGACCAAACTCTGATCTCTCTCCAGCAGGAACATTAATCATCAGTTAACTTTGATGTTTTTATTGTTGCATGAAAACTGCTGGACCCACAAGTAACTCTCCAGCAGGAGCTTTTGCACCCATAAGTTATGTCTAAGCACTGCATCTCCCAGCTCAGCTGCAGGTGCGGCTGAACCACAGGTAACAAAAGGATATCTGTGGTAAAAGCAATAACCCACTGAGCTATCCACATAAAATCGCTGATATCAAGGTACACGTTCTTTGCTGCAGGAATGTTAACCCTCTGCACTACTACTCAAAACTGCCACTAGACAAAACTCCGATCTCTCTCTAGCAGGTCTTTGACTTACTAAGAATTACTTTGAGTGCTGGAAAAATGCCTGCTGCCTCGGGCTGCTTCGAGCTGGTGCCAGTCTGCAGAATCACAATATCTTGGGCTAAAACAGACACTGTGTCCATGGGTTCTGCCTTCATGGCTGTGATTTTAATCCCCCAGGTCGCGACCTGCACAAACAGACCTCTTGAGCACTACTGAAACTGAGGACGGACTGCTATCTTTAAAACTATCTTAGATGATTGTTATTATGGTGGAAAAGGTGGCGTGCAAGTTGAAGAAGTAATCTATACTTTCATAGCAACCAAAGATATTTCTTTACAAGCCACAAGAATAATAAAAAACACCTTTGGCCACACAGGAGGATTAAAAACGGATTTGCCCATCAGAAACTGCCCTCGGCCGCCACAGAAAGTGTCAGTGACACTACACCTGTGGAGCGGTGCCAGTTGCGGAAAAGCAACATGAACAACAAGCAAGACGGCGCCATCTGGAATCTCGTAAGGACACTGCCAGGGAAGATCCTATAGGCTGTGGCAGGCAGGCCACTAGTGCTGCCTCTGAGGAAACACCGCGCTTTGGGTGACTTTGGCACTCCTACCTGAGTCTTCTGTGTCAGTTTGAAGGAACGCCGGTGGGGCGGGATACTTTGCAAGGTGGACGAAGTGGTGCGCAGGGTGTGACTCTTCCCGGCCTCGGCAATACTCCAGCCGCCTCAGTGTGAGTCCGAGTGTTGTTCAGTCAGCCAAAGTGGGCCCAGCTGGGTCGGGTCGGGGTCGGTCGCGACGCGGTTTTCATTACCGCGGTGCCGCGGCACGAGCTTATCAGGCAGCAGCAGCCACTATTCTTAATTCAATTGCCGCCCGCTCGCACCACAGCAGGCAGCCTAAAACTACGGAACGGCCCACTCACCCTATAACTGTGAGTCTGACAGAACTCACGCTGACTCCTGACCTCACCTCAATGTCTCGGAAGTAGCCATTGGCAGGCACTACTTGACATCAATGAAATGTATGCTGCGCTTATTGAATCCAGTGCTACATTGTCGCATTAAGCAGCTCAGCCAGACCCCAAGATGTCTGCTCAGCAGCGCGCAGCGCGCACCGCACACCGCACACTGACTGTGCCACTTAAATTAGTGTTATTATAATAATTAGCAGCCAGCGCTCGGGCCGCAGCGCTTGATAGGCACAGGCGCTAATATGCGTGACTTCACATTTCAGTGCGGTGATGCGGACCACCGCACTGAAATGCGTTAGTCTAACGCTTGATGCGTGGTACTTGGCAGGGCTGCCTACCTCCCCTGCCCTGTCTCCAAGCTGGCTGAAGTAACAATGCAGGGCCATTAGGCCCTTTGTGTGATGACAGGACACAGCCTATTCAAGTGTAATTGGGACTTTGCCAAGCTCCTCCCTTCCATACTGCCAGTGATGGCCCATCCAGTCACACCTACGCTTCCATTGTGTGTGGCTGTCTAGGAGGAATACGCAGAGCCCAACTGTCAGCTACACCCAGTCATGTGACCAGAGACAGGCTACAGGCAAGAAAATGACAACTTATTAAAAGTGACATTTTCAGAATTACAACTTAAAATCTAACTTCACCATAAGTTAGGATTTCAATGGTGATTCCAGAGATACCAAACATATTTTTTATTCGACTCTGGTGCCAAGATCACCATAGTTTCCAGAATTTTCTATCAGTACAAGTTGGCTCACAAAATTTCTTTTAAGCCTGATATACGCCCCTTAGCATATGGTGGGGAAGCCCTTCCATTGCGTGGATACTTCAATGGACTCATTGAGTACAAGGACAGGTACACTTCTGGCAAAATATATGTATCGGAAAACGGGGACAGCATAATTAGCTGGTTCCACCAAGGAGATTTAGGCGTCATGTTGGATCCAGGCAGCAGTTGTCCCTTAAAACTTAAGGAAAGGGTTAATGCGATTTATGAACAACCTGGTCTTGATATTGCAAATAAGGTCAAACAAAGTTTTCCCACTGTTTTTAGAGATGAACTTGGGTGCCTCACGGGGTTTAAACTTAACATACATCTACGTCCTGACTCTCAATCCTCTTGTTGCAAGGTGAGTAATGTACCGTTGTCGGTGAGAGATGAAATGAGAGATGAATTGGACAAACTTAAGAAGGGTGGTATTATTGAGGAAGTAGAGGGGACGGATTGGTTGGCTCCGGTGGTCGCAGCCCGCAAGGCCAATGGATCCCTTCGTCTATGTGTAGACTTGAGACAACTCAATAAATGGGTAGTGGTAGATCGTTATCCCCTACCTAATATTTCTGAGCTGTTGGTATTATTGGCAGGAGCTAAGGTTTTCAGCACCATTGATTTAGCTTCGGCTTATCACCAAATTGAACTTGATGAAGCTTCAAGAGACTATACAGCATTTATAACACCTTTTGGGACATTTAGGTTTGTTAGGATGCCGTTTGGTCTGGTGTCGGCGGCATCCGTCTTTCAGCGAGTTATGGACAAGCTTCTTAGAGATTGCAAAGGTGTATGTGTCTACCAAGACGATATCCTGGTGTTTGGGAACGATCATAAGGAACATGAGGATCGTCTGTTCAGCGTTTTGGGTAAATTGAGTGAAGCAAACCTCACTATTAAAGCAGAAAAGTGTCAATTTGGAACCTCCTCTATTCACTATTTAGGACATACAGTCTCAGGTGAGGGTATTGTCCCTAAGGCTAATCTTGTTGACACCATCACTCGCATGTCTGCTCCTACCTCTAAGTTCTTTGGTATGATCGAATATTATAATACATTTATTGAGAACTTTGCCAAGAACTGTTTTTGTATGAGATCTCTCTGGAGGAAAGGGGTAGATTTCAAGTGGTCTAAAGAGTGTGGTCTTGAATTTGAGGCTCTTAAGAAAAAACTCAGTAGTGCCCCTAAACTGAAAAGTTTTGATCCCTCTAAGACTTCTGTGATCACAATGGACGCCAGTCTTAAAGGTTTGGGTGCTGTTCTTCAGCAGGAAGGTGAGGGGGGAATGCAAACCATTATGTTTCTCTCTCGTTGTCTCAAAGATGCTGAATCTCGCTATTCCGTTATCGAACGGGAGGCCTTGGCAGTATTCTGGGCTGTAAAGAAACTTAAAAAGTTTCTGTGGGGTACTACATTTTTGATAAGGACTGATCACAAGCCCCTCTGTGAAACCTTCAAGAAGAGGGGGATAGATATGGTGTCTAGCAGAATAATAAAGTGGGTCATAGCTCTTCAGGAGTATGATTTTGACATAAAATACATTCCTGGCATAGAGAATGGTATAGCTGACACCCTCTCTAGACTTGTAGAAAAGGTTGAAAATGACATACAAGATGAGGATTTTGATGATAATGATATTCAAGTTTGTGTTGTTGAGGATGGGATTATTGATGAACATAAGTGGCGTATAGAACTATCCACTGATCCTGTCCTTTCTGAGGTTGTGTCTCTCATTCAGAATGGTTGGCACTCTAAGAAGCAAGCATCTGGAGAGGCTAGCAAGTTTT
Source organism: Calotriton arnoldi (assembly GCA_963921515.1). Taxonomy (NCBI): domain Eukaryota; kingdom Metazoa; phylum Chordata; class Amphibia; order Caudata; family Salamandridae; genus Calotriton; species Calotriton arnoldi. The sequence goes on from CAWUFW010009163.1 coordinate 741,408, forward strand.
GGGGTATTAAAGATGAGATGTCTGTTTGCGATGTTGTTCTTCTATGTGGTACAAAACTGGTTCCTCCTTTTAAACTTCGTCAAACTTTAATTGACCTGGCACACCAAGTCACATGCTGGGATGTCAAGAACTAAGGAAAGACTTCGTTCTTCCTACTGGTGGCCAGGACTGGATTTACATGTTGAGAGAGTTATTAGGGATTGTACTGTGTGTTCCATGAGTGATAAGTCAAAGAGTACAAGGGTTCAACCTATGGTGGTAAGAGAACTTTCGTCTGGGCCCTGGAAGGATGTTGCATTGGATATACTTGGGCCGATTCACTCTAATGGTCTACAAATGTTTATTTTGGGCCTTATGGATCTTTTCTCTAGGTGGCCTGAAAATCATTTTACTGTTAATATAGAGACTGGACAAGTTATCAAATTCTTAGAATCTCTCATGGCCAAAGACGGTTATCCTGAAACCATTCTTACTGATAATGGTGTTCAATTAGTTTCACGTGAAATGGAAGCATTTCTTAAAAGTCGTGGGATCAGGCACAAGAGATGTTCTCTTTATCACCCAGAGACAAATGGAATGGTAGAAAGGTTCAATAGGGTGTTGAAGGAAACTATCTCTTGGGCTAAGAGTGCTGGTCTTAATTGGAAGGAAGAAGTTCTTAAAAAGTTGAAAATTATAGGCTGACACCACACAGCACTACTGGAAAGTCGCCTTTTGTTCTTTTTAGAGGTAGGCCTCCCTGTACATTGGTTGAGCCCTCTTGGGTTAGACACCTTGAAGGTTCTGCCTCTCTCTCTTCATCTGAGAAAGTCATCCCTGACTGGCGCAAAAGAGAAGAAGCTAAATGCTTATCCAGAAAGTCATACTTTGACTCTAAGAAATCCACTAAAGAAACCAAGGTCTCGGTTGGTGATTTGGTTGTCATCAAGCAACCTGGTACCAAGGTCAAGTTTTCCAAGCCCATACGAGTTATAAAGGTGTTCAAAAATGCTGTCAGAACTCAAGACCATAGGGTTTGGAATTTAAACAGAGTCTGTTTGTACAAAGGGGGAAAAGAATGTGGTGATCAATCTGTAATTTGTAAAGATGCTGGTACTGTTTCTGGTTCTCCACGCATCTCTTCTAGGAATGCTAGAAGGCCAAGCAATTTAATAGATTTTGTATCTTGAATGTTACTTTCTTCTTTCTTTATTGTCCTTCTCTTTGGCTCTCTTTCTCTCTTTTCTTTTTTTTGTTAACAGGGGAAGGTGTGTGGTATGCTGCATGCTGCAGCATGCAGCTGGTTCTTTTGCTGATGTCATCCTGGTTTCCCAGGTGATGGAATGTATCAGTTCAAGTGACCAGGACTGTTGTCTTGACTGGATGTGGAGCTGTGGATGGGTTCTTCTTTAGAGAAATAAACCTGAATTTCTCCTGCATACCTGCCTCCTTGCGTGATCCTTTCGCCAATCTAGGATCTTACAGAACGTTTCTGCAATTCTTTGGAGACAGTACTCTGGATTTCAAAAATGTTCACAGAAAATACTTTTTGGGAGCAAGAACTTCATTTCTAGGTGTCTGCCTGTGCAAATTCCCAGGGGTCTTAACTTCAACAACTGTATGGGACTGTAAATCACAAGTTATGTATCCCACTGATAGGCACCAATATGAGGAAATGGGGTGTATTATATGATGTGGTTGTGCAACCTCACTGTATATTACACTTACCAACCTCTTAATGGCCAGTAGGTTTCATCTGTCAGACCTTCAGCTCAACCATGGATAGAGGAACGAGTGTAAAGTGTTTAGACAGCACCAAACCAACTGAAGAAGAAATCGGCATAACACTCACAAAATCCAACACCAATTTCCAAAAATATGCTGTAGTTTAATAGGAATTTAGACACTAGAATGAAAAAAGATCCATTGGAGGGTTCCGGAGATATGGATTTTATAAGTAATAATAAATCAAAGCATTTTCACCCAACTGCGAACAAGCCTTGGCAAATTCAACAAATTTGACAAGTAGAACCTTTTTCAAGGAAAACTAGGGTAAGTGTCAATGCAGTCAGGTAGAAGCACTTGGGGCGACCAACTCCAGCAGGGAGCTAGCCAGGGGGACCAGCAGGATTCTTAGATACAGTTACCTCCACAGGAGAAGCAGTCCTCCAGCATTTCCAGACACTTAATTTGTGTTACAGTTTCATTACGATGGAGTGGTACTGATGCAAGGAATGAAGGATGCTAAAGATGCTCTAAGGATGCTAAGGATGCAACACAGTCAACTGGGGTCTTCCTGCAGGCACACCTTGGTCCAGGAAGATGTTGCGGGGTTCTTGGTTGCAGCATCGATGTCCCATGAAGTCCTCTCCAGCCTGGCTGAGGTCTAGTCACCACTGGACTACTAGTCGCCCGGTGTCACGGTCACAGGTCGATCCTTCCTGGGCTGATAGCTCTGCTCTTGAGGGTCCCAGCAGCTCTGTGACAACACTCCTGCACCCAGTGAACTCAAGTGCAACTCTGTGCATCAGGTCTTGGTCCCTGGTGCTGCACAGTGGTGGTGGTAGCGAATTGAAGACATTGGGCAACCAACTTGCCCCAGCAGGCTTCTTCAGTTGTAGTGTCCCTGTGCAGTGAACAAGAGGCCAGTCATCTGCCTCTTCGCTGGGCTCAGGAGATGACTTCTCCTTGAGCAGGACACGGTGGGCACAGTCCATCTATTTGCTAGCCAGCAGGTGCAGTCCTAGATGGTTCAGCCTCATTTTGGTGGTCTTTCAGTGCAGCAGGGCAGCCCTTCTTCGGTCCTTCTTCCAGGTCAGTTGAGATCTGGGTGCCATGGGTGCCCCTTTTCTGCTTGGAAAATTCCCAGTAGGCAGGATGCGGTTGGTAGTCTATCCATGGTTTTCTTTTTTTTATTTAGGTTTCCCTCGTCGTCATATGTCGAATCCCTCCCCACCCCACCGGACAACTCCTATCCTCCCAACTCACCCTCACCTCCATCCCCAGGATCCACAAGACCAGAACCGGAGGAAGATCGTTCTTCTACTAGCCACCAAGACATGGAACCCTGTGCCCTGCCCATGGATCTCAGGCAATTAGCGTCACTGACCCAATTCAGGAAGGACCTCAAGACCTGGCTCTTTGAATGATCCTCCACCCAGTCCGACCAGCAGTCCGCCCCCCAGCCCCAGAGTCTTGAGACCCACACGGGTGAGTAGCCACGCTTTACAAGCCCCTGATTGACTGATTGATTGATTGACAAAGGAAAACCTATGTTTGGCCCACATTTAAGCAGCCATGTGCTTCTGAACACATGGCTGTGTACATTATGAACAGGGTTCATATGGCAATCGACAAATGGTCCAAAATGAAATGAAGGGGTGCAATGTTCATTCCAGATAAGGGGGTTGAGGGTTGCTCCACGGATCATAAAATGGCTCTTTTCCTCATCAAATATGGGATATATTTCAAAACATGTGTGATGGTTTGGGACCATCAGACGGCAGCGACCAATCCAACATGGCCGCCGCCGTCGAACAACCAGGAAGTAGGGTCAGCGGTCTAGCTGACACGCTACGTCGAGCGGACGTGGCCGCTGAAGAAGGCTGGTGGGAGGCGAAAGCGGGGTCTGACGGATCCGAGTGGAGTTCGGAAGGAGGAAGGACTACGCGACCGGGACCAGAGGAAGAGTGAAGCGCGAACGTCAGGAGCCACGCAGAAGAAGAGGCCGGCGTCTCGAGCAGAGAGGAGAAGACGCGGGACGACCACAACAACCGAGAGGAAGAAGGAGAGGACAGAGGCCGCTCGAGGAGCACTGCGCACAAGACCACTGCTTTCCCCAAGGACGAGGAGGCTGGGTCTTCCATCACCACGGCCCAGGAGGGTCGTGGGAGCAGGCAAGTGCCAAAAACATGCACTGTATTGGTTAAAGGGTTGTGGGCACGTTTAAAGGGCACCAGGGAGTGAGCACTTACATCCCTACACTAGGCACCCACAACGATAGGGCTCTGGTGGTGGTGCACTTCTCCCTTCCCCTTCATTTAAAAAAGGTACAACAGTAGTCTGAGCCTTTCCTTTTGATTTTTTTCTCTGGGTCAACGCTCGCCTGCCAATCCGGGAAGGACCCAAGAGTACAGAGACCAGAGGAGCCAAGAACAAGGATCCAACGAGCGAAAACCCCCTTCCCCAGAGACTTAAAATACGTACTGTTTCGAGTGTGTGCTATCAACATACGTAACGCAATGAAAAAATAGAACAGAAAAGCGCACCTTCCGTGTATCTGACCTGCCTAAAAAGAGGGGTGGGAGGTCCGGGGCGGGAGCTCACGACCACAACATGGTACAGATAATGCCTTGTTAGCTTGTCTGAAGAAATTACTGGACACCATTTTTCGATTTGGTAAAGAATACAATATCATATTGGTCCTGATATCTTCCCAGATTGGGCACAGAGAGTGATGTGTGTCCTTGGAAACCCAAATAATTCAATGGATTTGGAAAGACTGAAATATTTGTTGTTTAAAATTGATTCTGAATTCAGAGAACTACCCACTTCTGAGACAGGACTAGGAACAAGGGCTTTTATTTGGGGGCCAGTTGTTAAGGAGATGGCGGCTCCTATGTGACTGCTTTTACTTCATTAAGGTTCAGTATTCCATGCAAAGATTGTTTGTCCATTTTGATTTGGACTGTAGATCAAGGGGCCTGCCCTGCCAGCTGATTTTATTCAAAAGTTTAGTTCTAAGTCTATTAGAGACTATTTCTAATTCCATCAATGGCCCAACATAGGAGAAGGTTGAGTTAGACATATACACAACAAGTGCCCATTTTCCTGGAATTCCAAATGGGTGAGAGGGCAGGATGTCCCTACTCGTGTATCATTCAAATAGTTCAGGGGATCCAAATAGAACTGTATTCTGTCGAAATTCCATTGGCTGTCCCTCAAAACCGATTATTTTCTCTTCAGAATAAACATTGCTAGTCGAATAGGTAGTGTTTGAACTTCCCTTCAAGGAGATAGTAGAGAGGACTCACTTGCATTCCATGGGTGTTCTATGCAATATATAGGGATGAATCAAATAGTGCAACATCTCTGTTCTCTGCCACCATTGGAAATGCAGAAATTAAGAGTAAATATTGGTCTAAAAAATTCTTTCTTCTCTTCACCCTCGAAAGTAAAATCTTCTGTTTGTGAAAGCCAGTCCAAATGGTCTTTTGAAGACATTACATTGCATCCCAAATATTTATGGCATATTTCTAATGGTTTGAAAGAATAAGAACCATTCTGTTACCAGTCCTGGAGGGGAGAGGAGGGACACGCAGTCCACCTCAAAGAAAATAGAAATGGTGGTCAGTCTTGAGTCTTCTATGGTAAGCTAACACTGCCAATAGAAATCCCAATGCTTTTCAAAGTGCTGCTGCCCTGCAATCAAGTTGTGTCAGTAAGTGTGAGCCCTCAGCAGCAGCGTGAGTGAGTGGAAATATTAAACAGAAAAATCACTTGGGCACCCATTGACAGAAAAAAAGATCTGTGAAAAGCCAGAGGTGGACTCCAGCAGCCCATCCAGGTAAGCCCCTAACGTAAGACATGCACATGTTTAAGGAGCTCTGACACAGCAACGTCAGATGGAGAAATAAAAGCTACCTAACCACCATCGCAGAGTGTAAGACTGAAAAATTAAAGCCTCGCAATAAACCAATTACCAACCAACGTATATATAAAAAATTACGTCATAAAAAAAAAGAAAAATACACACCTCTCTCCGTCTCAAACGCCCTTGTCCAGCACTGCATGGCTACCACAAGGTCCGATCTGTTGTTGCACCTACCTGACACCCTACTATTACTGACCTCTGAGCTGATCAGGAGCGAGCGAAAGCGGCACAGGGAATAAGAGAAATGTGTCAAAACCATGACAGGAAAGGCCTTGTTTTAGATCCCGTGGTGTGCAGAATTGTCCATAGTTGGCTACCCACCTTCTTAGGAGGAAGCAGAACACTTGAACAAACCTGCAATGCGGTCCTTCTCTCTCACCTTTTTCTACCAGTAACAACTTCTTTCTTATATGTATCTCTGTGCGTATCCTTTAGCTTCCGATTTCTTAGCATCTATGGTTATTGGGCATTTGGTCTTAAAAGATAACTCAAATGGTTATGGTGTGTCCTGCTGACACTGTAATCCCACCCCACTTCATAATCAGTGCTTCCTAACTTTGGCTTGGAGTCTTGGAAAGGGAGCTATGGGAAAAGCGAGGTTGCATTCAGTCACCAACAGATTTCATTTACAGGCAAGAGTAAAGGCAAGCCAGTAATGCCACAGGCTCTGCTGTACACGACTCTAGAGCAACTACACCTTCCAGCACACACCACAAAAGAGTATCTTCTTGCTACATTACAGGCAGATTGGTTTATTCCACAATTATCTGAAATTATTTATATGTACATTGCAGTATGTCAACAGTATAGCCCCAAGCCAACCTTAAAAGTGATCACCTCAACAATACCACGCCCAATAGGTACATTTAAAAATCTACATTTATATTTTGTCGACATGATAGAAAGATGTAACAATTACAGGTGGGGCGTGGCTACGGCGCGTTGCGAAATGGCTGCCTGTTGAGGGAGCTCCGCAGGCCAGGCTGCAATATCCGGCAAATACCACATGCTCAACTCGGCCTGAGACCGAGAACAACGTATGCCCTGATCACTGGACCTTTTCTGCACCAGCGGCTGCAATCTGCGAGCCTGGTCGCGTCCTGGAACCCCCGAACTACCAAGCGGCGCGGATCGGCGGACCTGCCGAGAACATGGCCGCCGCCATCTAAATCCCAGACGTGGCTGTGGAGGGTGTCTGGCGAGTGGCGAGGCCGGCTGCGAGCGGGGTGCCCTGTATGGCAGCGGAGACATCCTGAGGTGACCCGGGGACGGCTCCTGACCTACACGTGAAGCGCAGCAGAGGCGGAGATTGCCATCGCCGGAGAGAGGGGGACCTGTGCTGGCCGCGAGGCGGAGGAAAGAGACTGTGGTGACCCGATCGAGCCGTGGAACTCCCGCCTAAGAAGTCCAACACTCATAAGGTAGGAGCGACTGGGCTCTGCTCGGCCGGCGCTGTGCTGGGCATTGCGGGGCGGCCGGGACCTGCACAGCGGCTATTGCGTTGGGGGTCCTGCGGTCAGCGCCGTATATGCTAAGGCTTGTGCGGGTCTTTGGGGCCTAGTCTGCCTCCTGCAGTTGAGGTGCTCCCCCCTGATCGCTGTTGTGGACCTGGGGCGGTACGCGGAGGGCTGCGGGCGCCGTCAGACACCCCCCTCGCTGGGCTTGCGGGGGGTTTGTCTCTAGTACGGTGCGTGGGCCGTCCGATCCTGCTCTACCTCCGCGTGGTGGCCGGGCGGTGGGCCCTCCTGTGTTGTGCTCATGGTTGGACGGCGGCGGTGATCGCAGGCAGCCCTACGATGTCACTCCACTGCTACCTGGCCGTCTCTCTATAGGTGGGGTCGTCGTCCAGCTGCGGCTGCCACCGGCCTTGGCATCTGTGTCGGCCTTCCCTGATTGATCCGCTGGGAATAGGCCGGATCCGGCCGCAAATACGGCTCACTGGGGACAGTAGACTGCCTTTACCAAACGTGGGGGCGCCACTGTACCGGCCTTCGTCGGCTGTGGACTGCCATACTGCCCGCTGCCTACAGTGCGACCCGCTGTGATACCGGCGATTTGCGAATATGGGCAAAACGGACCCCAAGCAGCCCAAACTCCCCTTTGAGAGTGCGAGGCGCACCCGCACGGCGGAAACCCCGCTAGGCACAGGCACACCGGACAATGCTGATGACCCAGAGGAAGACCTGAGAACAATACTGCTCGAGGTGCGCACCGGTCTGAAAACAATAGACAGCAAGATCGATGCTCTTGCGACCAGCCTGGATGCCGTTAAACAAAAGGTAGATGTGCATGAGACCAGACTGGATGTCCTGGAAAACAGGCTGTCAGACACACATGATGCCACTGCTGAGACGAGAACGCAGGTCCTGAACATGGAGCGAGTACTGGAGGTCATCAAGCTGAAAAATGAAGATTTAGAAGCGCGTTCACGCCGAAACAATGTCCGTATTCTTGGCCTTCCGGAATCGACAGCCATCTCAAAGATGGAGACTTACATCGATAACCTACTCCGCGAGCTGTTTGGTCCAGTGTTGTCTCCGGTTATGATTGTGGAGAGGGCGCATAGATCCCTTGGCCCTCGGCCGGCTCCCGGAACTCCGCCGCGACCAATAATAGCACGCCTGCTGAATTATGCGGATAGAGATGCTATACTCCGTGAAGCAAGAGCTAAAAGTCCGGTCGTACATCAAGGCAACACCCTGTCCTTCTATCCGGACTACACACCGACTGTGCAAGCAGCTCGCAGGGAGTTTCAGCCGGTGAAACGAATCCTGCAGTCCGCCTCTGTTCCTTATGCCATGCTTTACCCGGCCAAACTGAAAATCACCCATGAAGATAAGGCACACTTTTTTACAGAGTCTAAATCGGCCTTGAAATTTGCGAAACACATCTGCCCTCGCAAACCTCACAAGTCTGTTTCTCAGAATGCAGCCTCGTCGCCGTCTCACAGCGATGCGGATTGATGGTCAAGCTACACTAATGCCCAATGGGGGAACCAAAGTGCAGGCCCACCTGGACTGGCGTCTTACCAATTTACTCCCCATGGCTGTTCTCTCGGATTGTAAAATGTGATATTGAACTAGATTCGCGACCTGCCTCTGTAGGGTCTCCCTCATAATGGATGTGTCCCTAACCTGCATGGAAGGGCTGATTAGTTGTTTAGTATTCCTTTTGGGGTCTCAGTGAGAGTCAATTACACTGCATACGCAGCCTGGCCACCCTGCCTATCGGTGGGTGTTCGCCGCTGTTCCTCCCCCCCAGAGGGTGATCCCCTACTTGGTTGTAACTCTTGATATATTTGGGGTAATTTTTTGGGATGGGGAGGGGTTCTTTTTCTCGACCTAATTGGGAGGTTGGAGTGGGAGGAGGGTGGGTGGGGGGACACCGCGCGTTTGCATGTAGCCAATGTAACTATACAGCCGTGTTGAAGGATGTTTTTCTTGAATGGATCAATACCAAGGTTATCTATTGTACTGCTCACTTAATACATTATGACACTCAGATGATTACTGTGCCTTTATGTTATGATGCCACAGGGCTCCATGGGTGAGAAATATACACTGATAACATGGAACATTAGAGGGCTCAACTCCCCGAAGAAATCCCGACAAGTGCTTGCATACTTAAATCGTCATGGCGCCCAAGTCGTACTCCTACAGGAGACGCACTTGACCAAGGCATCGGAGGTGAACTTTGCGCGTAGTTGGGCGGGCTTCAGGCTGGCCTCCTCCTATTCATCCTATGCCAGGGGAGTCATCATACTGATTAAAAAAGGGGTCCCGTTTGTGCCTCATCGTACCCACACAGATGAGGAAGGTAGATGCGCGATGGTTCAGGGCAAGCTGGGAGATACACTACTCACTCTCATAGCTATGTATGGCCCCATAGCAGATGAGCCGGAGGTGTTCTATCGCATGTATAGCGAGCTCAAACAGTGGCCCGAGACAGCTATAGTGTGGGGTGGGGACCTCAACACATATTTAGATCCTACACTTGATAAGTCCAACCCCCAGAGCAACCGCACCCCGAGAGTAGCTCGGAGCGTTAACCAGGCCATGCTGGAATTTGGACTGGTGGATGTGTGGCGGCTGCGCAATGCCTCCACCAGGGAGGGCACACATGCTACGCCTGCACACAACAGTTGGTCTAGGCTGGACTATTGGCTGCTTGACGAGAGTACAGCGGAATGGGTGACAGAGGTCACTCACCACCCGCGAACGCTTTCTGATCACAATCCTGTACAGCTTTCCCTCTGTGTCCCTACTCCTACCCGCCGCCCGTTCACATGGCGCTTCCGATCGGAGGCACTCCTTGAACCACTATATAACGATACTGTTCGTAAGGCCATAGAGAATTACTTTCTTGAAAATACAGGCACCGTGGAGACCGTCTCCTCGCTATGGGAAGCGTTCAAGGTAACGATTCGGGGAGTCTGTATGAGCACAACCGCCGGAATACTGAAGGATTTACGTACACAACTCCACAAGATAGAGACCTCCCTAAAACAACTTGAGAGAGCTTACACAGTTAGCCCCTCCCTGGACAAGCTATCGCGCATCCAAACTCTGATTCAAGATTATGACGCGGCCGCGGACACAGAACTAAGATACATCAACCGCAGACACATGGCCAGGCGCTATGGCGAGGGCGGGAGACCAGGCCGCACATTGGCTAGGAAAATCAAAACGGTCGAGGACCACTACCATGTTGACAAGATAGTTGATTCTCAAGGCCAGGAACATTACACCCCATTGAACATTTTAGAGCAGTTTAGGGAATACTATGCTAGCATGTACGAATCACGCGGGACGGGACCAGACTCCGCAACTGAGGACTATCTGGATAACATTGCGTGCGCTTGGCTGGCTGACGGTCACAGAGAGTATCTGAACCAACCGCTGGATGTGGCGGACATCAAGGCCGCGATATGTGCCCTGCCGAATGCCAAGGCTCCAGGCCCGGATGGCCTGACCGTGGAATTCTATAAGGCTTACGCGGACCTCCTGGCCCCTTTCTTACTAGAGATGTACGACGAGGCGCATGATACTGGTGTGCTGCCTCCATCTCTCCGGCAGGCTCTCATCATAACCCTTCTTAAAAAAGATAAGTCCCCGGATGCCTGTGAATCTTATCGGCCTTTATCTTTGATCAACACGGACGCAAAAATATTGGCCAAGGTCCTGGCCACCCGGCTCCAGCCATTAATGCAACGACTGGTCTTGCCGGACCAGTCGGGGTTTATACCAGAGCGCTCCACTTCCCACAACGTACGAACCATTTTTGCTATGCTGCATGTCCTAGATCCCAACCTGCGTGCTGCTGCTGTCATGCTCGACGCTGCTAAAGCGTTCGACTCCATTGAATGGGACTATATGTTCCGTATTTTACAGCGCATGGGTTTCCCGCCATTGTTTTTGGGCTGGATTAGGATTCTGTATGCGGCTCCGTCGGCCAGAGTCCGAGTTGGGGGACTGACATCAGAGGCCTTTGCCATTGAGAGAGGCACGCGTCAGGGGTGCCCCCTGTCGCCACTACTCTTTGCCATTGCTATCGAGCCATTGGCGTGTGCAATACGACAGAGGCACAGAGAGACCGCCCTAAATTTTAACCATCGACCGGTCGGTATCTCACTCTACGCCGATGATATGGTTCTATTTCTGAGGGAGCCAGAGCGCTATCTCGCACAGGTGTTGCGGGAATACACCAGATTCGGACTAATCTCGGGCCTTACCATCAACTGGGACAAATCGCTTATCATCCCCCTGACGGCAGTTACCTCCGCACCCCCACTGGAATACCCTATATTGTGGACTGTAGACCAGGTCAAGTACCTGGGAATCTGGGTCCACCGGGACCCTGAGACGGTGGTAAGGGAGAACTATGTGCGGGCTTGCGCCAAGCTGGATCGACATATTGATACCTGGACGACACTGCCGTTGTCCCTCGCGGATCGTGTTGCTATTCTCAAAATGGTGGTGCTACCCCGCTTCCTGTACCTTTTCTCTAACATTCCAATTAAGTTGACGCAGGGGTTCTTCAGCACATTGCGGACCTCTATTCTCCGGTTGATATGGGGAGGCAAACAGGCTCGTGTGGCCTGGGACACTCTCACTCTAGACTACATTAAAGGGGGTTTTAGTGTGCCAGACCTCTATATGTACTACTTAAGCGCGCAGGCGCAATATGCATATTACTGGGTAAACACACATGACTTCATACCTCATGTGGCGGTTGAGGACGGGGACGCATCGCCGGTGCCTCTCCGCAGTCTCCTCACTCACACACGACGCGAAAATCCAAAAACGGAAATAAATACGATCGACACTACAATAGCAGCCTGGCGTTCTATTGGGCAACTTGCGGGCAGGCTTCCACTCTATGCCCCAGCGATGACAATAGAATATCATGCGGCGCTTACCGTGACACAGGAGATCGGCCCCATGCGCTTGCTCCGAGAGGCAGGACTCACCACCATGCGGGACCTGTTCCCGGGCGGCACCTTCCTGTCCACGGAAGATATACAGTACGTTACTAATCCCACACCACTCTTTCATTTTGCTATACACCGCCTGAGACATGCTATCAGATCGCATTACCCCACGTATCCAGTTGAACCGCAGCCACTTCAGTCTCTACAAATGTTATTGACCACCCCCACACGCAAGAAATTAATTACTAGGCTGTACAGAGCAATCAGGAATGAGAAAGTTGGTAGACCAGACAAAAGTTTAGCAAGGTGGAATGCGATACTGCCCATACCTTTGACGCTGAAAGACTGGGAGCATGTGTGTGACCTTACCCGCAGACTCTCTCCCAACGGGAACCTACGCATTATCCATTTTAAATACTTACATCAGACGTACCACACGCCCCTTCGTCTATGCAAAGCAGGTTTGCGGGACAATAGCAGATGTAAACGTTGTGGGCGGGTGGAGGCTGATTTTATGCATCTTGCTTGGGAATGTGGGGGGGTGGGTCGCTACTGGGAACAGGTGGTGCAGCATATAAAAGAAATGTCAGGACTGGATGTTCAGTGTACACCTTCAGTTTGCCTTTTGAGCTCCGTCCCTCATGCAAAGGGAGTATTGGGGAAGTTTGTGCGTATTGCTCTACTTATGGATAAGCGAGTGGTGGCTGTCACGTGGGACTGCAGACGGACGCCCAGGGTTGCGACCTGGATCAGAGATATGGTTTATTGTAAAGAAACATTGGAACTTTATGCGGAGGAGCTACCGATTTCCTCTAAACCTAGAGACATTTGGGAGCCACTACGTATGTACCTGCAAAGACAAACCGGCGCAGTCACGTAAACAGTGGCGTGTTGACCCCTCCGCATGCGGGAGTCTCATCTGCCCTATGGAATGCTGGATTTTGGAATCTGAACTGTCCTCTCCCTTGTGGCACTATGGTATTGATTGTTCTCACTGTTGCATTTGGCTGTTCTAACACAAACGATGCTTTGTAACGCAGAAATGGTGTTTGTTATTTTTGAAACACAAAATAAAAAGATTTAAAAAAAAAAAAAAAAAAAAACAATTACAGGTATATTATAGTAATTGTTTGTCCATTTTCACGATAGATTGAGGCAGGACCCTGTGTCAGGCGCGGCCCGTGCAGGTAAGAACGGGGGTTAGTCCATCAGTCTATCACCCCCAAAGTAATGGAATAGTGGAGCGCCTGAATTGTCTCCTCAAGAATAAAATAAGCAAACTATGTGCCACTCTGAAAAATAAATGGTTGTATTGGCTTGTACACTCTCAGAAATCAGCCAGGAAGTGATCACCATTTAGCACCACATCAAATTGTGACAAGACATCCCATGCCCACCCCTTTAAAGATATCAAGGCAAAAGACAGATGCCCATAAGACAGCTGCAGTTTTAGAAGATTAGTTATTTGGCCGAGTTAATGAAATTATTATTATTATTATTATTTGTATAGCGCGACATTCATCCCAAGGGATATCACGGCGCTGAGGAGGCGAAACCTGGTGCTGAGAAGATGGACAGAAAGTACTATGGAGCTGCTTAGGCGGGAAATAAATGTGTTTTTAATTTTTTCCTGAAGGTGTTATAATCATTGATTAGCCGCAAATCTGTTAAGTTCTTCTCTAAACAGGTATTGCGAAAGGAGAAGACTATCTCAGCCCAGCAGACCAGTCCGATACCTGTTGGCCAGCAAGTTTACATGCAGAACTTCATCCGCAGATGGAAGGATCCTCAATACAACGGTCCCCTCTCTGTGACAATGAATACTCCCACTGCAGTGAAGGTGGATGGTCTGACACCATGGATTCACAGGAGCGATGTGCGACTGGATCCCGCCTTGCCTCAGACATATGCACAAAGAAGAAACAAGAGGGGAAAGCGAGACACACGAGTAACACTGTCTCCCTTCAAAGCTCAAGTGGAGTATTTTGTGAACTCTACTAGCGGACAGTTATGTATTGGTATTTTGTTTTTATATTTTTATGCCTACTTATACTGGCAGCTATATTAAAATGGTATTTTACTTCATGTATGTGGTTATTCAACAGTATTGAGCGCTTGCAAAGAGCAGTACCTGAGCAAGAAAACATATCTCATAGCATTCATGCTGGCTTATTAGATAATATATGGTACCAACATATGAAAGAGATAAGTATGCAGACTGCAACTACTTCCCGTTTTGTTTGTTCTTTGATGCCACACACCACCGACTCAGATAGGTTACACTCATTTTAGGAGGTACCGCCAAATATTACCATGTGTCTGTTAAACCTTTTCCTTTGCAGGAGAAGAGCTCAATGCAACCACTGTATTATACAGGGAACATTCTCAGCTAACACTACGCAGTATGAGGAAGAGTTAGCAGACGTAATTAATGTTCTAACAGACCGCAAAGAGTTACTAGTGAAGATAGATGCAATGGCCAAGACAGGGATTATGAGGTGCAAAGGTGAAACTTGGGGAGCTAGGATATTGCAGTAGGGATTTTAGGGGTATCCCGACCTTCGCTTTTCTGCCAGAATTACTCTGCAATACCTAGGTCCCACGATTGTCAGGAAAAGCCATATCTTTGAGTAAATGGGTCAGTATAGGTTCATGATCATTGGTACCATGGCGCTACATTTGAGTGCAGGGCCCTATCTCTATGGACAGGCAATCAGATAGACAATAGTGTACGACAGACGTGTCAGGCAGTGTGGAATGAGACTATGTGGAAGCCACTTTTATAATTATTTTCTAACCTAAATGGGCTGCCTACTTTTTGATACCAAATATCTACTGAAAAGGCCTGTAGAACATTGACACAAAAGAATTAAATAAATGTTTCTGCAGTTGCTGAAAGTAAGCTGCTCTTGTAACGCAAGGCTTGCTCAAAAACCACATTCAGACTGTACATGATGCTAGCTTAGCAACAGGCGCTTGGGCACACAATATTTGGAAGTTGCACAGTCTACGTGTCCTTCATTGGGACTGATGTTGCAAATAATTTCTTTAGAAATTACCGTTACTGGTACATTGTATTAGCTTGGAAAGTCGCAAAATGTCACAAGCAGAGAACACGTGGGTAGAAATAGCCTCACTACCTCAGACCATGCAGATATCACGCAGTGTTGGCCTCTTCTGATTGGCCTAGTGTTCTATACTTGTGTAACTTGCTGAGGCTACTGATGGGGCAGAAGCTACCCCTTTGCTTAATTTCTTAAGAAATGCCTTAATCCTGTACTTCTACTGAACATATATTACATGAATAATGATGTTTATCCTTTGTGGCACCAATAAAAGGCTTTGGAAGACTTCTCCTTGTTGAAAATTCAGCGGCTCTACTGTCTGTTCCCGTCCTACACGTAATATTGTTTGTATCTTGTCTTATAATAAATTTTCTCTTTCATCGTATGTGTTGACAGACTGGTATTTCTTAAGTAGGCTTCTACATTTGGTGAGTGTAGGAAAGTAGGATCTGCTTTCATGATTACCCCCACTTTTTGCTGGTGTTGTGTTTTTCTGACTAGTCTGACTGGGATCCTGCTAATCAGGACCCCAGTCTCTGTGCTTCCTCACTAAATTGGACCGTGGTGAGTACTTAAGTACCCCCCAGATTGGCTACCGGTGTACCCTTGTAAGTCCCTAGTATATGGTACTAAGGTACCCAGGGCATAGGTACACCAGGGGCCCCCCCATGGGCTGAAGCATGTATTATGCCACCCATGGGAGACCACTCAAATTGTGACTACAGGCCTGCCATTGCAGCCTGGTTAAGCTGGTGCTAACACCAATTACGACAGATATACGTTTTCTTATATCTGAGGTCACTACACTTAAAACCTGTAAGTCACCCCTAAGGCAGGCCTTTCACTCCTGAAGGCAGGGTGCTTGGTTATAAGTGTGAGGGTGCTCCTGCATAAGCAGGACACCCCTACAATTCCCAGAGTCCATTCTCCAGGTGTTGTAGGTGCATCAGCCATTACAATACATAGAGTGGCCATGCGTCATTACACGAAGGCTAACTCTAAACTACCTGTAATGAACCCTGGCATGTTTGGGATTAAACATGTTGGTTGTAATCATACCAACACCATAAACGGTGTTGGAGGTATGATTCTATGCAATTAGGGACTCCACCGGGAAGCCCTCTGT
Organism: Calotriton arnoldi; assembly: GCA_963921515.1. Lineage (NCBI taxonomy): Eukaryota > Metazoa > Chordata > Amphibia > Caudata > Salamandridae > Calotriton > Calotriton arnoldi. The sequence continues at coordinate 757,661 of CAWUFW010009163.1, forward strand.
GCTCCCGGTACTAGTCTTCCGGAGTTTGACAGCAAGCTATGGCTGCTGTCAACCACAGACACGATTCTGCCCTCCTGCTGCTGAGCCAAGCTCAAGCAAGGGAAGGTAGGACAATAGGTTTCCTGTCACAGGGAGGTGTGACCATCCCCCAGACAGGGCTTGGTGTATTGGGCAGGGTGGGAGCGCTTGCCAGCGCCACTAGACTGCTTTGAAGGGCACATTTGGTGCCCTCCTTGCATACTCCAATTGGAACCAGTTCAGGGAGCAGTTGGCTCCCACTCTGGCGCAAAACTGGACAAAGGACATGGGAGTATCCTCCCCACTGTCTGGCACCCTCCTCTGGGAGGGACCATTGAATCGTCCCAACCCTTTTCTTAGGGTACTTAAGGGCTTACCTTAGGTGGGTCTTTAGATTCGTCGTGAGGCAAGATTCAGATCCGAAACCACTTCATCTTCAACCATCTGAGCACTTTGGACTTCCTTTGACTTTGCTTTGGGAACCGAGGCTGCATCTGGAAGACTCCTGCTGCTCCTGGTCTTGTCATCCTGCCAGTCGTCTGCATCGTCTGTGCCTGTGCTCCATACAGGTTCTTCTCCAGGCCTGTGGGCATCCAAGACATCCACAGGAATCTCCCTTGGAGTGAAGGAGTCACTCCCCTGCATCTGCAGGAACCTCAATGAAGCTGACCGGTCTGCTGTTCCTGAGCTCCCACGGACCCATGAAAGGTTCAGCAACACAGGTGGTGGTTCTGCAACTCCCTCAAGGCCTGCACTGTCTTCACAGCAAGTTTGAAGCCAGTATCCCTCGTCGGAACCGTTGGAGCAGTACCCCTATGCACCGAGTCGACTTGCCATTGCCAAGGCTTGTTGACTCTTTTCACCAGAGATCTTCGGGCTCCAAGAAGCTCCAGCCTTCAGCATCTCTTGTTTCCAAGAGCTTTGTCCTCACCACATTCTCTGCACCGTGGACCTGCATCATTGGTGAGCTGCTCAAGGTCCTCTTGCGACTCCTGTGCCTCTGGCGTGTGGATTCTCTTGAGGCTCTTCTTTGGCTCCAGTAGGCTCCTCTGTTCGCTTGGGGCCTACTCTGACTTACCTACTTGTGGTGAGTCGTTTGGACCTTGCTGGTCCCGACACTGCACCTTTTTGGTCTGCCATGTTTGTTGCCGCTGCCAAGGCTTGTTGGTGCTCCCGCCGGACACTGACCCCCTGGCTCTTGACATCCAACATGGGACAGCTTGTGAATGGCTCCTGGTCTTCCACAGCATCGCCTGGTCCACCCAGCTACAGCGCCAAGGTCACCGGCAACTCTCCTGCATCTTCCGACATCGGTGGGCATTCGTCTTCCGTGCCTCCTGGTTACTCCTGAGTAGCATAGACTCTGTCCCCTCTGCTTGCAGGTACTTCTCTTCCCGAATCCACCCTTGGGTTCCACCGGACTCTTTCACCTTCTTCGCCAGCGGCATCTTTACTTAAGTCCTCCATTGTGGTCTACTGCGGATTCCGACGTCACTTCGAACCTATGCACCCGGCTTCCCTTGTGTAGGTATCCTGGTTCCTGGGGTATCCACGGGTGGGGTGACTCTCCAACCTTCCATCTTCCACAGGGTTTCTTCAGGGTCCTCTGGGAAGGGTCCTTCTTATTGAAAACTGCAACCTCGACTTCCCCAATTGACTTGTATTGAGCATGCACTTGTGTTTCTTCGCTGCAAACGGCCTCTGTGGGGTTCCTGGATCCTTACCTTGGGTGGTTCCTTGGGTCCCTGGCTCTTCTAAGTCTTCTGGGTCCAGTCTCGACTTACGTCCTGGTTCGCATTCCACTCTATTAGTATATGGTTTGCTCTCCCCCTGGAGACTACTGTGTATTTGGGCTACTTACGTGTTCTATTACTGAAGTATTGTGTGTATGGTGATTATATCTCCGGGAGGAGATATTGCAATGTGTTAGTGAGTGTTTATAATAAATACATATTTTTATAACTACACTGTGTGGTTCTATTTCACTTAACCTACACTATATGATTAGTACTGGTAAAACAAGCTGCTTTACACTCCTTCTGGACTAAGCCTGAAGGCTGCTCTCCACAGCTACCACTTAGAGAGCTTTCTATGGTTGTCTAAGACCACTAAAACACCATAAGTGTTGTCTGGATTAGTGCAGAATGCTTCACTTAAATAAGTGTGCACCATATACTAAGCCAGCCTCCTACATTGGTGTGCAGCAGTTGGGATTCAAGCCTGCATTGTTTTAATAGCTAATCTAGGTGTGGATTAATTGAAAAACCATCACTAGCATTAGGCACATATAATATTTTTATAGACAAGTAAGTTCTACTGAATTTTTAGATTGGTTGTTGAGGGTCTAGCACAACCCTTTCTCCAATCCTAGGAAGTTTAGTTTCCACTAGGGAAGGTAGGTGCAACACCACACTACACCTAGACACCAGGTCTTTACTTATGGAACCCAATGGGCCCTAGCCCTCTAAGTACAGTGGTCTTAAGTTTCAGGAACTAAGGAACCTGTGCACTCTTAGAAAGATAAAGAAAGGTAACAACCTCACCACAAAGTACCTCTTAGAGCTACTTAGCCAAATTGACCTCCAGAATCCTGACAGGTCAAAGGAACAGGACAATGTGGGTGGGGATGCTTCAGAAGAGAGGCCATGAGGGGTTCCCCCTAGTGACCTTAATTCTGAGTATGGCCAGGAGGAGTCTGAGAACTCCACACTGGTAAACTCTGATCCCCCAGGGAATGGTGCAGATGGCACAGAGGGTGTCCCTAGAAGTAGGTCCCCCTTCATTCCTCCTGGGAGGGTTCTGAGTAGGCAGAGAAGGTCTAGCTCTTCTTCTGCTGAGTCCAATCTTCCAATCATTCCATAGGGACCTCCATCTCTAGCAAGAGGGAGGACTCCTTAGAGTGGGAATACCACCTGATCAAACTTGAGAGAGGTAGACTTAGACTCAGGTAAGATCGTTTGGCCCTTGATAAGGAGACCCTGGAAGTACAGAAAGCTAAGAAGAATCTAGGACTAAGGTCCCATGGTGGCAGAAATAGTGTACCTAGAATCAGGGAACCATCCTGTGACACTAGGAACCTGAGCAGAATAGACACTACTTACCAGGAGGGGGATGACATCCATAAATGGATCATTGCTTTAGAGAGGGCATGTAAAGTTCAAAAGGTCCCTCAAGGGCACTGGGCAGCTATAACGTGGCTCTCCTTTGCTAAGAAAGGTAGAGACAAGCTCCTCACTGTTAGAGAAGAGGATGCTGACAATTACTCAGTCTTGAAGAGTGCCCTCATAGATGGGTTTGGCTTAACCACTGAACAGTACAAGAGTAGGTTCAGGGACACCCAGACGGCACACACTCAAGACTAGGTTGATTTCATAGACAGTGCTATTAAGGCTCTGGAAGGCTGGCTTCATAAAAGCAAGGGACAGGACAATGAGGGATTGTACAATTTGTTGATGAGGGAGCACATCCTTAATAACTGTCAGAATCAACTACTGGTGGACTCTGGTCTGATCTCTCCCCAAGAATTGGGAAAGAAGGCAGACAAATGGGTCTGCACCAGGGTTAAGCAGAAAAATCATGGTGGTGGAGATGACCAGAAGAAGCAAGATTCTTCTAAATCCTAAGAGAAGGGTGGGGAGAAGGGCAAAGACAAAATGGAGTCTTCTCAAGGTCCCCAAAAACCTGCATCTGGGGGTGAGTCCCAAAACTCCAAGAAGGGTAAAATGAAGCCTTGGTGTTATTTATGTAAAGCAAAAAACCCATTGGACAAGAGATGCTGATTGTCCTAAGGCCAAGGAAGCTACTACCACTGCCCCTAAGGCAACTGCTACCCCTAGCACCAGTACAAGTGGTAGTACAGCAACCAAGGGATTAGTAGGGTTAACCTTGGGTACTTAAGTGGGTTCTGGCCTAGTCAGAACTCCCACTCAGGTTGTCCTTGTCTGTGATGGTAGCATAGATATTGCCACCTTACTAGTAAGTCCCACTAACTTGGGCAAGTACAGACAACAGCCTTTAATCAATGGAAAAGAAGCTATGGCTTACAGGGACACAGGGGTCAGTGTCACAATGGTGACAGAGAAACTTGTGTCCCCTGAGCAGATCATACTTGGTCAGTTGTACCAAGTAGCCAACGCTAGCAATATCAGGACTGATAATTCCTTGGTAGTTGTGAATCTCAGCTGGGGAGGGGTAACTTGCTCTAAAAGAGTTGTGATTTCTCCAGACCTACCTGTAGATTGTATGCTGGGCAATGATCTAGAAGCATCAGTCTGGTCTGAAGTGGAGTTCAGGACACATGCAGAGAATATGGGAATCTCTGCCAGTGCATTTGCTGTGACCAGGGCTCAGGCCAAACAGCTCAGCACTGAGGGGGCACTGGTTCCAAAAAGAGTGGACCAGATTGCTACTATGAGAAGGAGCAGGAAGATTTTTCTCTCACATATACACGATTTACACATACGGTTATATGCCATCCTCTGCACCCCGATGTCCATGTACACATTGCGAGTACTTAGCTAGAACGATTGTGGATCATAATTAAGGCTCCCTGTTTTCCGTTTTTACTGATTTTTACAGATAAATACAGACAGAAACCTATTTATTTTCCTGTCTGAATTTATTTTTAAATGTGTATAAAAACAGAAATTGGGTTGTTTTTTGAGTGATCCTAAATGCTGTCAGTCATGGTTGCCAAGCCAGTTATCCTCTGGGGACCGCAGAGACGATACATCGGACAAAGACTGCTCAAATCTTAGGTCCGCACAAGATTCTCTGCCTTGAAAAAGCCCACGGCCATCGGGCGAAACACATGTCGGCTGCTCTTCTTTTGAAGCGTATTTCTGGATTAAGAATGAAAACGACACATGATGCTATGAAAAGTAGCTTGGATCTTGGGAATTATTTTCCAAAACACTATTATTGATTATCAGGCACAGACCTCCTCCCAAGCCCAATCATGGCTGCCAAGCAAATAGCTATGCTGTCTTGACAGGCAAGGGGGTTATAAAAAAAGAAAGGAATTTTAGTAAAGAGGCATAAAAAGCAGCACATATGCACATGGTTGATACTAAAATGTATATGTTTTCATTTAAGTGCATTGATTTATCATCTGTGGGTTTTCATATCATTGATACCTCTCAGGCACTGAAGAATGAGTGCACATTTATCATTAAATAAACGTGGAAATATACTAGTTACAGCTTACATTTTTTTCACAAAACCCAAAATAAATATGGATAAATACAGATAAAATTTGCAAAAAATAAATATGGATAAATACAGGCGGAAAACTTAAAAAAAAAAAAACATAAAACCGGGAGCCCTAATCATAACCCCCTACTGTTAGGACTCACTTGGGCACGAGTTTGGCTGTGTATCCCCACTTGGTGACTAAAGCCGGAATCCCTAGAAGACCAAGGGGTATATTCACAAGAACGTGTGATAACTACAGCAAGAGTAGCGTAACGCAACTTTCAATAACGCAGCCTATCACGGGAAAATAACCCTGTGTCAACGTGGAATTCACAACAAGGCGGTACCATGCGATAGTCACCAGATAACGAGTCAAATGTCAGTGTGAAAATCAACGCCACGCCGAAAAAATGCGATACGCAAACGCGAGAAATCATGCGATGAGGCCAATCGCGGTACAAAAAGTAGCGAAAAGCAGCCTCAGGCCTGCAAATCCCACGCGTCTGGCGGGAAATTGCACCATAAAAACCACAGACACAACACACCAGAAACAAGCCGAAGCACGTAGCAACATGGATGCACCCTGACCCAGCGTAGAGGGCAACGCAAACCACACAACCCCCACAGACCACCAGCAAGGAACAACGGGGTCGGGGAAGGCCAAGGAGAAAAGGGAGAAGAAGACGGGGTGCAGAACGCAGGAAAACAAGACCAAGGCCACGGAGGCGACAGAACACTACCAGCAACTGACCCACAAGCAGACCACCTGGAATGCAGTCGGAGTGCCCAGGAGGCCAATCCAAGAGGCCAAGAGGCGCCGGCAGGACGTGACAACCTAAACCAGATACAAATCCGCTGCCAACAGGAAGGCAGCAACGGCGACAGGAGGTGGCAGTCCAGCGCCACAGGAGGAGCAGGAGGAAACCCTGGCCACAGTCATCAGTGTGGAGAGGGTGCAAGGAGTAGGGAGTACGGACACAGCTCGACAGGACCTGACACAACAACAACAGGGTGAGGATCCAACAGGGACTGGGGGGATGGGGGGTGATGGGCACAATGCCACACATGCACAATGAGGTGTAACACACTGCACACCCACAATTACCCAGGGACATGTCCCCCATCCACGTGGCACACTGCAACACACACACATAGCAATCACAGCACATACCATGACAATGTGGCACAAAGTGCAACACCCACACTGCAGAGCAGGGGACACAACTGGGTCCACCCAGGCGCAGAAACAGAACAATCACATTGGACAGAGCAGGGAACTGTGAGATGCACATCTACCCCTACACCCCACATCAGCCATGTAGGCCAAATGTACACTGTCCCAACTCAAATAGACACCACCGCCCAAACAGTCACAATGTACATTGTCACACAGTCTGCATTTCGACAAGAACAAGGCGCCAACACAATGCCAACATGCACCTCCCCTTCACAATGCAGAGGGACAAACAACACCTCCAGCAGGTCAGAACAGGCAACCCATCAGTGATGCCCGAGACGAACAGCACAGCCCTGACACCGACGCCCTACAACAGCCCATGGACATGCCACACAACCCACCACCAGGACCAGGGCAGACAAGCTACTCAGAGGAGAACCCAGACCCTGCAACAGACCACACAGCATGAAGCACTCGCAATCACGGCTGCCTCACAACACTTCACCCACCCACACATGGCACCCCAATGCCAGGTGGCAGAAAGCCAAAAGGTGGTGGCCCAACAGGTGCGGGTGTTGCCCAACCCATGGAATGCGAACTAGAACACATACGTGGGTGTCCAATACCCTTCAGGGACCACCTACACCCCACAAAGGAGACCCACACTGCCATAGAGACACATGCAGATGCACATACCCAGTACAGAACCACACCCAGGGGCACGCACTTATCAGTCACACATCCACGTTGGCTCTGCGTACGACGGCATAGTCCATTCCCCTTACGAATTGAGTGGGTGACCACAAAGCCACATGTCCAGGTTCTAGCACGCTGCCTGCGGTGACATGTCTGCGTCCGCTGTACACAGCACAATGTAATGTCGTAGGGCCCAGGGCCCCCATACATACAACAAGACCACAGGGACACATGCACATATCATGTTGAACTGGCTACGGGCACGTTCGCCCGGCCCCTTTATTGGCAGGGCCACATGTACAGTGACGCCTGTGCTGGATGTGTGTGGGGTGAGTATAAGCCAGCCCGCACGGAGTGCTTGGTGCTGCCAACAACCTGAAAAGTGGACACCAGTGTCATGGAAACAGAAAACACCAGCATAACAGAGTCAAATGCAGAGCAACTTGGAGGGATCCGGAGTAAGGCCAGAGGTCACCCAATATTCAGTCTGGACGTTCCGTGAGTTGCAGTGCACTGAGGTAGGGGCACTAGAGAAGAGCGCGCTCAAGTGAAGAAATTGCTAGGATCATGTCCCTTCGGGTTAGTCCTGATGCAGATGCAGTGGGGTGTGTTACACCTGCATCAACTTCCTCATCAACGTCCCAGGTCTCCCACACTGCCTGAGGTGACAGTTGCGTCCGCAGTCCACAGCGCAATACTCAGTATTAGATCCGGGTGTGTAGCTTGACTACCGCCACAAGTCTGCATTCCTGCCTTGGGGCTGTTGCCACCTGCCCTCCCATTGTCTGTGCCTTCTCCCGTCCGCACACTTGACACATCCTCCTCCTCATGGTCCCAGGTCTTCCCCACTGCATGAGGTGACATTGCTGCGCAACCTCACAACAGTACAAAACTCAATCAGTAACGGACAATGGCTTGCGGTGCACTAAGTCACTGGCACCTGGAGTGCTGAGCAGGGAATCAGGCCGATGATGGCATCCACGACAGGTCTGAGCAACTCCGTAGGTCTGTCAGGACCACCCTTTCGACTCTGGCAGATGGCGGTTGAAGGTGGTCCTTGCGGTGGTGGCGTGTGCCTCCTGCGGTGATGCGACATCCGGGCCGGTCAAGACTCGATGCCATGTGTGGGCCCTGGTGGCCCGCAGTTGGGGCCGGAGGAGGCGGACAGCGCAGGGCCACAGACACATGGCGTTGATGACCCCAAGACCATCGCTACAGAGGCCATTCAATGACTCAGAAGAAGGGGTCCCATGCCTGAGCAGCACAGAGTTAGTGGCCCCGGATGCACTGCGGCCGGCACAGGCACCCAGCCACGGGACGGTGACTTGCGGTGCAGTCAGATGGGCCATGCGACCTGAGCGGGTCCCCATCAATGTCCGAGGTGTATGTTGCGGAGGGTTTCGGGGGACAGTGGAAGGTGTCCTCCAGGGCATGATGCGGAAGGTCTGATGTCATCTGTAAGCAGCAAATGGAGGAGTGGAAAGCGCAACCCTCGTTTGCACCAACAATTCGGTATCAGCTACATGAGGATGAAAACTGGCCCCTAGTCCATAGACTCAAACGCCACCAATGTACGACCAGTGAGTGTCCATGAATGTCGGGGAACAAACGTAGTGGCACAGGTGCTGTGAGGGGATGCAGTCTGCGATGATGCCGGTACACAGATGTGAACTCCAAGAATGCCAAATCAAGGCTCTGTGACCTACTGGACCGCAGTGTAGGCCGGAGGCAGCGGTCAGCAGTGGCCCACAGCCACGGGTTGTTGGCTCGCGAGGCACAGAGTTAGTGACACAGTGGCAGTTGTCGGTAGTGTTCAATCACCTCCGTGACGATGACCCTGTTCCCTCCGGACTGCAACGTGTCATCCTCTTACGCCCCTCCGTGCGTGCGAAGAAATGTATTCTGCCTTTTGAATTACCGACATTCAGTTCCAAATCTGTGATCCCACTCTTGCGCAGCGTAGGCCGAGGGCAGTGGTCCGCGTAGGCCCACAGACGTGTGTGGTTGTGATGCCATGCACAGACTTGTTGCCACCACATCGGAGGGTGTATTGTGAATTGTTCTCTGCCATAACTAATGTTCACTGCCATGGTGTAATCAAGACTCAGTTCCAAATGTGTGACCTACCTGACCGTGGTGTAGGCCTGAGGCAGCGGTCAGCACGGCCTATTCACCGAGTGTCTCCGGCATAGGTTGGATGGCCCCACCGGCCTGCGCTGTTCAGGTTCAGTGGCACCACGTGTAGCCGGCTGGCGTTGAACAGGGTTAGTGGCACCACGTGTAGCAGGCTGGCGTTGAACAGGGTTAGTGGCACCACGTGTAGCAGGCTGGCTTTGAACAGGGTTAGTGGCACCACGTGTCGCAAGATGCACATATGGAACTATGCCTCACTGATCGGGGGGTCTGGTGCTGTGGCCGCTGGCCCGGATTTGGGGTCACTGCCATCCATGACTCAGGACACAGTTTCACATATGGGACCTACTGGTCCGAAGAGTAGGCCGGGGGCGGCAGTGGAGTACGTCAACGAAAAAGGAATAAAGCGGGCCGGTGTCGTGGAGGCCGTGATGGTCTGAGGTGGCTGCCAAGGCCTCGGGCTTGGGGCTTGCGCCGGCACTTGGTGGGCCCTCCTTGACACACGCCGGTGTCGGAAGGTGATCAGTGTGGCCTGGCTGCGCAGGGACTGGCCTGACGGGTTCGTGGTCCAGCGTGCCGGGGTCTGGCAGGCGCACGGCATCGCAGGCAACTCCGCTCATGAGGATGGCGTCGGCCTCGTGGCGAGGTGGGAGGCGCCGCCCTGGCAGAGACGTGGGTCTTTCCGGAAGAGGACCATGTGCAGGCCTACGTGCTTTTTATTCACACCCCTACGCTGGCGTGGCGTACGCCGGGCCATCCCACTCCGCTGACGCTTAGGGGGGGCGTAACAGGCAACATTTCCAAGAGGTCCCCCACTGGCTGGGGTGATATGGTGGCGTCCACTGTCCACTACACTCCATACGCAGGCGGTGTATGTCGCCATGGATATGGGTGTGTTCTGCATACTGCGAGGTGTCCAGCACATCTCCGGCACTCTTGGCATTGTGTACTTTCCCAATCATGGTTCTACTGCATCCTTCACACATGCCTGGTTGCCACCTCTCCCCACATTCGGCTATTATGTGGCTGAGGTGTCATGCCGTTGCTGGCTCATGTTCAGGGCTTGCCCATGTGGACATTGTAAGTTGTTCTGTCGTGTCTGGTGGGTGGGCATATTGTTGTGCCTGTTGTATGTGATTTTGTGACGTGTGCATTGCCAGCGTTGTGAGTTGCATGGTTGTGGAGTTGAGGTGTGTGGGTTGTTCATTTGTATATTGCCATGGGGCTGTGCGTTTCCCTTGTTGCCATCCTGGGAACGCTGGTTGATGATGGGCTGTCGGAGGATGAAGGTATCATGCACACTGGCTGTGTATTTGAAGGCGACATTGTTGGGGGTTCCACGGTGTTCTGTTGTTGCCTGCACAATGGTGTGAGATGTGTGCTTCCTGTTGCGGTGATTGTGTGCTGTGTCACCAGGGGGCACAGGTAGTACATGTGTGCTGTGTATTGCCCCCGACACGTGCGTGAATCCTGCTATGGCGTATGGTCCTTGCTTGGTCTCCAGCAGATCCTGCGCATTGTGTTGTACGTATGGTGACTGGGGTACCAGGGTGATGGTGATGTCCAGGACAGGTGTGGGGGACTTGGATGTGGCTGGCTGTGAGACTCCTCCGACTCTGGCGGGTGTTGGATGGGGGTCCCAGGGGCCAACAGGTGCAGCCACGCCATCAGCTTTGTGTGGGGTGGGATGTTGGTTGTCCGCTGTGTTGCGATGATGGTCAGGATGCGTAGGTTGGTTGTCCCTTTCAGCCTGTAGTGGACGGTGACATTGTCAGATGTTGGGTCTGTGCGGATGGTACATTTCCTGGGGTTCCCCTGTCTTTGTCTGCGCTGCGTCTGTGGTGGTCCGGGGGGGGGGGGGTGTTCCGGGTGTGGGTTGGGGTCCTGGGGTGGTGGAGGTGGGTGTTGTGGCCCTCTTGGGTGTCCGGGCCCCATGATGGGTGGCTCCATGGCATCTATTGCCCTTCGGATGTGGCCCTGGGCTGTGCTCCCTTTTGAGGTGCTGGCTGCCGTCCGACTTTACACCAGGTCAGAGCAGGTGTAGATTTCCTGGTGCTAACGCGCCTTATCACCTGTTTTTATTGCGGATGTGGCTGGTCGTTGTGAATGTTGAGGTGTGCTGTTGTCTCGGCTTTTGTCACGGGAACGCCTACTCTGCATCTCATTAGCGATATTTGCGGGGGTCCTCTGTGGCGATGTTTTTTGAGGCTGCTATCACGGGTAAACTGGTGCTGTGGGCTGTTAACACGGGCTTGTGAATGGGGGGGTAAATTTATCCCGACTTTGGCTGCGATAATGTGCCGTTAATTGGCCGATAGCTCCTTGTGAATATGCCCCCAAGTGTTTCAGTCAACAATACGAATGGCCATAGAGCAATATTTTGTGGAGAACGAAGGGACAGCCTTGAGCCCCATGGTATGGTGGTATGGGATGCATTCAAAGTAGTGATTAGGGGTAGATGTATCTCTGAGGCAGTGGGAATCCGAGGGGCCCTGCTGAGGGAGACGTTGGAAGCAGAACAAAAGCTAAGGGAGATCGAGAAAGCTAGACCCGAGCGTCGAGAAGTACAGCAGCGGTTACTAAAAGCTAAAGAAACGGTGGCAAAACATATAGAAAGACTGCGCTGCTCCAATTACAAGAATAATATGATTTGTGCGCATGCACAGAGGGACAGATCTGGGGCGCTTTTGGAGTGGTTAGCTAATATCATTTTGGAGATTAGGGACTACCACATCACAGCACACTTCCAACAGCAGGATATTAATAAAGTGTTCCATGATTACTATGCCGAGTTATATAGGAGCAGAGTGCCTGACACAGATGCAGATATAGACTCCTTTCTGGGGCCCATGAGATTGCCAACCATAACTGAGGAGGAAGCAGAGTCGCTGGGAGGGGATATAGAGATCCATGAAGTTAGGGCCACTATTAAATCTATGGCCAGGAATAAAACATCCGAAACAGATGGCCTACCAGCTGAGTTTTATTCTATGTACATTGAAGTACTTGGTCCCTACCTGGTAGAACTTTATAACCAGGCGAAACAAAGTGGTAGGCTGCCTGGATCCACGAGGGAGGCCCTGGGCATCCCGTTATTAAAACCAAGAAAGCTGGCTTTTGATAAAACTGCCTACAGACCACTATCAATGCTTAATCTTGATTATAAGATCCTAAGTAAAATTTTAGCCATGTAACTTCTCCCACACATGACCTCATTCATCAGAATCAAGCAGGGTTTATACCAAGTCGTAATTTGGCAATTAATGTTAGGAGGTCACTGCGAATATTAGAAGCAGATAGATTCCTACTGCAAAGAGAGGCTGCCATCTTCGTAGTAGATATAGAAAAAGCCCTTGACAGCCTGGAGTGGCCGTATCTCTTCCGTGTGATGCAGCAGTTCGGGCTGGGCTCGGGCTTTGTGGATTGGATGGCCTTACTGTACACAGACTCCAGGGCTAGAGTACGGACTGGGGGAATGATATCGGACAGCTACCAAGGGGGCAGAGGAACTCGACAGGGTTGCCCCTTTTCTCCCCTTTTATATGCCCCAGCAATGGAGCCCCTGGCTGCTCGGGCCAGAACGGGGATTCCTTACCGGGGCCTAGATGTACTGGGTAGGCATCACCATATCACGTTATATGCTGACTGCCTCTTACTGCTCCTCTGGAATGTAAGAGAAGACTTTGATGGAGCAAGAGAACTTCTTGCACATCCTGGGCGGGTATCGGGCCTCTTATTTAATTGGAGAAAATCTTGTCTGTTTCCTACTAAGGCAGGCAGAGAGAGACTGGTCGTAGTGGACGAAGTAATATGGGAAAACTGGTGCCTCCCGTACTTGGGATCAACATCTACCACGACCGGGCAGATTTATTGGAAGGCAATATAGGGAAAGCTATTCGGTGAGCGAAATCAAGCATGGAATTGTGGGCGACCCTCCCTCTCTCGGTGATAGGTAGGGTGAAAATGGTGACTCTGCCGCGGTTGTTATATCTGTTCGTGGTACTCCCAGTCCGGATTCCGGCAGGGATTTTCCGCACCTTGCAATCCCTAGTAACAACTTTTATTGGGGGATCTGGCAGATGTAGAGTGGCACTGACCACCCTCCTGAGACCTAAGACAGCAGGTGGCCTGGCACTCCCAGACTTTGAATACTATTTTCTGGCTGCGCAGCTACAGTGGCTCACTAGGTGGATAGCTGGAAGAGTGCGCTGGATGGACCACCTGGACCCCTCTGTACCAAGTTTATTGTCCCGCATAGTGTTGCGTTTGCCCATCTCGGGAGGAGGGGACAGCCCTGAATTGAGAGTATTTTGTAAGTGTTGGGTTAGAAGCTTACAGAAGTCAAAAATTAGACATCCATATGCCCCAGACATCCCACTGGAATTTTGTATGGAACTGCTGCATGGGGGAGACTGGCGCAGGTTGAAGACATCGATGACAGCCGGAGTATCCACTATCAGTATGCTATATGAAGAAAGCTCCCTATTACCATTTGAAGACTTCCGGAAACGTTATGATTTACCATAGGGTCATTTCATATTACACAGGGCCCTCACTGCAGCAATACTCAAACACTGAGGGCGGGGCTTTCTGAAACTCCACTGTCAGGCGGGTGTCAATATGTAGTATCCTCCTCTGGGATATTCAAAGCAGTCACCTGCTTATACCGTCGGCTCTGGAGCGAGGCATTACCCACATTTAATAATCTACAATTGTGCTGGGAGGAAGATCTGGGGGTAGCTATTGAAGAGAAACTCTGGGATGGATTCGTTTAGCGCATTCCTAGAGTTTCTAGGAATGCCCGGTTCCAATTAATACATTTTTATGTACTCCACAGAGCATACATCACACAGGCACAAATAAATAGATACTTTCTGATGGAAGCAGCTTCATGCCCCTGATACGGAGAGGTAGGATCCGCATTCTTGCATATGTTTTGGAGTTGTCCAAAGTTGGAAAGCTTTTGGGGGATGGTGACAGACACATTAGCCAAGGTGACTGAAAGAGAGGTGAACTGTACACCAAGGCATTGTTTATTACATTGGTTTCCTCATACTTCCAAAACTAAAGTAACTAGTACATTTTAAGACTTGGCACTCTTATTGGCCAAGAGAGAGTTTGCCAGACACTGGAAGTCCCAGGGGGGCCATTCGCAGAGGGATGGAGGAGAGAGGTCATATGATTGGCAGATTATGAAGGGGCAGTACAACTGAGAGAGTCCAGAAGGGGCCGAGGGTCCTTGGGAGCTGCCAGGGCATGGGAGGCGCAGATGACACTTTTGAGGCATCCTGACTCCCCTCTCCCACGAGGAGGTGCCGGATACTCCTTGATGTAGTAGGTCACTTAACTACCTCCTGCGGCACACCCTGTTCTACAACCAAGTGGTTCACCCTCAGCATATGGCACTGGAAGGACTTGGGCAAGACTAGAATAAGTGAGTCAAAATAGGTCACTACCCCACACTATTAGTGTGTTGCATCTCATATGAGGACATTACCCTCAGTCATGGCACGCCTAGAGGGAGGGGGGAGGGAACGAGGGAGGGGTTACTTAGTTTGTTTTAGTTGGCATTGCAATGTGTACCGTAGTAAGTTTTTCCTTGGTTATAGAAGGACGGATACCTTCCTATGTACCTACATTCTATTGTAAAAGATATGCACTCACGAACAGATTAACGCTTCCTTACACCTTGCTTAACCTAAAGGAACACAATCTGATCCATGAGAAGGTTGAAGTCCAAAATGTGCTATTGACTGTTTTCATACTGTCTCATTTGTAACTTGCCATGGGTTTATACTCAATAAAATGTGTTTAAAAAAAAAGAGAAGGAGCAAAAAGGGTAAGGAATTATCCTCCTTCCAAACTTCCAGTGAGAGTCAGACTCCTGAGGGAGATTACCTCAGTCCCTGTGAAGGAACTGTCCCAGAGGCAGCGTTCTTGGGGGCAGGGGGCCCTTCCAGGGCAGACTTAAGTTTGGAGCAGAAAAACTGCCCATCTCTTGTACAGCTCAGGTAGCAAGCTGCTGCTGAGGAAGCAGGGAGTGTCAGTGGGCCCCACAAGATCTATTGGGAAGATGGGTTTCTGTTTTCTGATGGTAGAGTCCCCAAGCCTGGTGCCACCAGGAGATTGGTAATACCCCAGACGTTCAGAGGTTTTCTTCCATTCCATCTCTAGCACATGACATTCCCCTTGCAGGACATCTTGGGCAAAGCAAGACTTGGGACAGGATTTTGTCCCTCATTTTCACTGGCCCCATATGTCTGAAGACACCAAGGAGTTTTGTCACTCCTGTGTCACTTGCCAAGCCAGTGGTAAGTCAGGTGGCACTACAAAGACCCCCTTAATTCCACCACTCCCAGTGGTTGGGGTTCCCTTTGAGAGTGTAGGGATTGACATTGTTGGTCTCTTGAACCCTCCAACAGCATCTGGGTACAGTTATATCCTAGTGGTGGGGGACCATTCCACAAGGTATCCAGAGGCTATTCCCCTTAGGACCACCACAGCTCCAGTGGTGGCTAGGGCCCTCCTGGGAATCTTTTCTAGGGCGGGCTTCCTTAAGGGGATCTTAGTGCCAACTTTATTTCTAGTTACATCACTGCAATGTGGAAAGAGTGTGGAGTAAACTATAGGTTTACCACACCCTACCATCCACAGTGCAATGGGCTTGTTGAAAGGTTCAACAAGACCCTAAAGGGTATGATTATGGGACTCCCAGAAAAGCTCAGGCGAAAATAGGATGTCTTACTACCCTGCCTTCTCTTTGCCTACAGAGAAGTTCCACAGAAGGGGGTTGAACTTCTGTTCGGGCATCCAGTTAGGGGTCCAATGTGTCTAGTTTAGTAGGGCTGGGAGCAACCTCTCAAACCTCCTAAACAGGATATTGTGGACTATGTCCTTGGCCTGCGTTCACGTATGGCTGAGTACATGAAGAAGGCAAGAAAAAACCTTGAGGCCAGCCAGGAGTTTCAGAAAGCTTGGCATGACCAAAAGGGTAAACTGACTGTTTACCAGCCAGGACAGAAAGTGTGGGTGTTAGAGCCTGTGGTCCCAGCAGCTCTCCAAGACAAGTGGAGTGGCCACCACACAATCCTTGAGAAAAATGGTGAGGTCACCTACTTGGTGGATGTAGGTACTCCAAGAAGTCCCCGCGGGGTACTTCATGCGAACCGCCTACAACCTTTTGTGGACAGGGCTGACATGAGCTTGCTCATGGCCACTGATGAGGGACAGGAGGAAGAGAATGACCCTCTCCCTGATCTCCTCTCTCAGAACCCTGTTGATGGGTCAGTTGAAGGAGTAGCCTTGGCAGGCAGCCTCACTGACCAGCAGCAAGCTGATTGCAGGAAAGTCCTCAATCAGTTCAACCACATGTTCTTTCTGATACCCAGTCAAACCACCTGGTGTACCCATGAAGTGAAGAACAAAATTTACAGGCAGCCTGACCATGTCAGAGACTGCATCAGGACAGAGGTCCAGAAGATCCTGGAATTAGGGGTCATTGAGTCTTCAGATAGCCCTTGGGCTAGTCCAGTAGTCCTTGTACCAAAACCTCACACCAAAGGTGGCAAGAGAGAAATGAAGTATTGTGTGGGTTACAGAGGCCTCAATGCAGTTACTAGGACTGATGCCCATCCCATTCCATTCCAAAGGCAGATGAGCTCATAGATACTTTGGCCTGAGCCAAATATTGGAGTACATTTGACCTGACTGCTGGCTACTGGCAAATCAAACTCTCTGAGGATGCATTCTTAACCACCAGTGGGCATTATCAATTTATTGTGCTGCCTTTTGGCTTGAAGAATGCACCTGCTACATTTCAGAGGTTGGTCTGGAAGCTTATAGTGCAGCATATCTAGGTGATATTGCTGTCTTTAGCTCCTCCTGGGAGGATCACCAGATCTACCTCAGAAATGTTCTGGAGGACCAGCAAAAGGCAGGCCTCACTATCAAGGCTACCCAGTGCCAGATATGGCAGAGCAAGGTTGTATACTTGGGTCATATGGTAGGTGGAGGCGGAGTTCAGTCATTTGAGAGCAAAATCCAGACCATCATGGACTGGGTTGCTTCCACTACCCAGACTCAGGTCAGAGCTTTCTTGAGCCTGACTGGGTACTACAGGAGGTTTGTTAAGGGGTATGGGTCAACTATGGCTCCCCTTAATGATCTCACCTCCAAGAGAATGCCAAAGAAAGTTCAGTGGATAGTTAGCTGTCAAAAGGCATTTGATGACCTGAAGAATGCCATATGCACTGCTCCCATTCTGCAAAGTCCTGATTACTCCAAAACCTTCATTGTCCAGACAGATGCTTCTGAGATAGGGGTAGGATCAGTTTTGCCACAACTCAATGCGGAGGGCCAGGACCAACCAGTAGCTTTTATAAGCAGAAGGTTAACCCCCAGGGAGACACGTTGGTCAGCTATAGAGAGGTAGGCCTTTGCTGTGGTCTGGGCCTTGAAGAAGTTGAGGCCATGCCTGTTTGGTACTCACTTACTTGTTCAGACAGACCATAAGCCCCTCTTATGGCTTAAACAAATGAAGGGTAAAAATCCCAAACTCTTGGAGGCGTGGCTTCGCGAGCCAAGATGGCGGTCGCACCTTGAGTGTGCTCCCGGACCCCTCCTCCATCCGCTCGCAATCCGCCCGTTTCAGGACCCATCCTGTCCTGAGTCCTGCTGCCGCTGCTGCCGCTGCTTTGCTGCACCCCTGGCTGTGATCCTGGCTGTGGGGAACCTGGCGATCTGGTGTTTTCATCGCGCCCGGCCTGCCTGCCGGGTGCCCTCTTCCAACATGGCGGCCTCCTTGTGCTGAACTGGGACCCCTGCATCCCTCAGATCGGGCTGCGGCGGCTGCTCCTGGCCTTCCGTCCTGGTAGAGACGATCCCTGAGGCTGGAGAGACTGGCAGTGGATTGTGGACCCCCCCGGCGGGACGCCCGCCGTGCCATCCTCCCCCCGCCCGGCTGGACCTCTACACATGCGGCCGCTGCCGCTGCTCCCTGCATGCTGGCGCTGAGCTGCCCTGCCTGATCGGGGGCTGGATTCGTTGACGGAGATGGCAGGAGCCATTTGAGGCGACACCCCAGCTCCCCTGCGGCGCTGCCGCGGTGCCGGCTGCCATTTTCGGGCGGCGAGAGACCCGGGGAGGCGGCGGCTGAGATCTGGCTGACATCCTCGAGGCTGCGTGACTGGAGGTCCAGTGCTCGACGGGCCAGAGACTTGGTGAGTGACGGCGGCGGGGGGGCTGGGACTGTGTTGTGAGAGGCCCCCCCGCACACAGACTGCCCGCTCTGGCGGTGGCCTAGGTGCCGTGAATTGGCCGTTGACCGCTGCTTCTCCTCATCTGCTGTGACTCGCCGCGGCCACCGGCCCATCGGACCCCTGGCGCTGCTCCTCTGCCACTTCCCTGGGACCTAGAGATTGCTCCAGGGGGGATGGGGCCCCGGGGCACCGGTTGTGCCCGCTGGACGGCGCGCGATCCTTGAATAGGGCCCCCTGCTCCCACTCGCCGCAACATCTCCGGAGCTATCCTTGGGCCCTTGGCGGCGGTGGGCCTCTTGCTGCTCTTGCCGCCCTTGGTGCCGAGCAGCGGCTGTGCTGCCTTCCGGGTGTTGTGGCCTGGGGGGAGTGGTTGTCCGGCCGCATCCATCGAGCGGTGTGGGGCCCCGGGTGGGGCCCCCCGACAACCCCCGGCCCGCCCTGCTCCTTCGCCTTCATAACGTTGCCGCTGCTTGGGAGTGCGGCTTGGGAGGTGGAGCCGGCCGCCTGTAGCGTACGGTGTGGAGCCATGGAAGAAGCCTCCTCTGCCATCCCCCCTGTCCTCGAGCTGTTTTGGTGGCACCCGGAGTGGTCTTTGGATCCTGGTGTGGAAACCCTGCCGCGGACCCTGGGGTTGGACCTCTGTGCCCTGACGTGGGTCTCACCTGAGGTGGCGGAATCGGCCGCGGGCATCGTGCGGCGTGGGTCTCGCGGAGACCTCCTCCAGTGTCCCCTACGGCTGTCGTGATCTGAGGTCCTCTGAGGCTGGCCGTGAGCCCTCGCCGTAGAGGCCTTGTAGGAGCCGCGCCGGGCCCTCCTGCCCTGCGGAGTGGTAGCCATGGGTCGCACCCAATCAGCCAAAACCCCGGCCACCCAGACGAAAATGGATCGTTTCACCACCGCAGACTCCGGAGCGACTGGCGGAGGCGCGGATAAGGACGCCCCTCCTGCTGCGGATCTATCCGCCATCCTTCAAGCGATCCATACCTCGCAGTCCTCCGTGGAGAGCAAGATTGCTGAGGTCCGGGTAGATGTGACTCTCCTCCGACAAGACCTTCGGAACGCCACGGCCCGGATTAAAGAGACCGAATCCCGAATCTCCACCGTGGAGGACGACGTTCAGCAACTCAAGGGACAACTCGCTCGCCTCCAATCCCACACCCAGGAACTGCACCGGCGGGCGGAGGATGCCGAAAACAGGTCCCGCCGCAACAACCTCCGCCTGGTGGGATTTCCGGAGGGAGCGGAGCAGGGCCGTCCGGCGGACTTTGTGGAAAGATGGCTGCGCTCCTGGATCCCCGAGGGCTCCCTCTCCCCGTGGTTCGCAATCAAGCGAGCGCACCGCTCCCTTGCTCCCAGGCCGCCCCCCGGGGCACCCCCAGACCAATCAAAATGCGTATCCTCAATTTTAAGGACCGAGACCCTGTACTGGCCGAGGCCCGCAAGAAGCAGCACCTCAAACATGACAATCATAACATCATGATCTTCCCTGATTACACCCGCGAGGTCCAGGGTCCGCGCCGATCTTTTGGGGAGGTCAAACAGAAGCTCCGTGCCCTTAACATACAATACAGACTCCTCTTCCCAGCGCGCTTGTGCGTGGTTTACTCCAACAAGACCCTATTCTTTGACACCCCGGAGGAAGTATGGACTTGGGCCACGGAGGAGCGCCCCCTACGAGTCGGTGACCACAATCCATCACCCAAGAGTGCGACTGGGGGAGGTGCCCGCCAGGAGGCCTCCGCACCCCGGCCTCAGAGCAACCGCTCACGCAGGCGTCGTGGCCAGAGGCGAGCCCGCTCAGACTCCCCGCTGGGCCCATCGTGGCAACCGGCGCCGCTACCTGGAGACCACCTGGTCGTGCGGCGGTCTGGCTCCTCCGGCCGCCTGGACTCTGGGGGTACTTCGCCTTGTCCGTCGCTGCTGGACCTGCCGGACACGGACCTCTCACGTAGCCCGGCGCTCCTCACGGGCCCCGCATGACTTCGTCTCTGCCTGCCGGGCTTGGCTCCGCAGCCAGAGGCGGCGCAGTGTCTCACCACCACTTCAATTCCTGACGGACTCGCCTATGCACATCCTGATATGAGGAGGGGTCCTCCACGCTACCCCCATTCCCAAGCGTTCTAGTTTGGTCTTTTGTTAGTATTCCACTGTTAGGGCGACAGATGCTTCCGTTCCTGAAGTATAGGGTGGGTGGTGGGAGTTGGGTTGGAGAGGGGGGATCGTTGTCCCGAGTTTTATTGTTTGTTTTTTCTTATTTTATGCACCAGCACTCATCGCACCGGCGTTCACAGGGTGTCCCATTCCACACATCGTGGGACAAGGTAGCTGATATCTGGACTCCCAATCATGCATCCCGGCGTCCCTGCCCCTGGCCGAGCTTCCCTCCGGGGCCTCTCCCCTCTCCCGAGATAGTCTACTGGGATGGCTGATATAACGCAACAGGGTATATCCTTACGCCTCCTGTCATGGAATGTCAACGGTCTCTTGGACCGCCTCAAGCGTACAGCGGTGCTAAGATACGCGCAGCGCCTGGGGGTGGAGGTCTTAATGCTGCAAGAGACACAATTATTGGGTAACCACTGCCCCTTTTTAGCGCGATATGGGTACGACAGGGTCTGGTATTCTGGCTTCACACGCGGATCCCGGGGGGTTGCGATCCTGGTTCAACGCTCCTTTCCTTTTGTGGCAACACGAATCATCCACGATGATCAGGGCACCTTTTTGGCCCTGTCGGGCACCCTTAATGGCTTACCCCTTAATTTGGTGTCATTATACTCTCCCCCATCACGACTGACGGCGACCCTGGCTGCCTCTGTTGAGCTTCTGGCTTCCCTGCCCCTGGGCTCCACCTTCCTGGGAGGGTGGGGGGGACTTCAACGCGGTCTCTTCCCCGGCTCTGGACACGACTGGGCCTCCTTCCCAAGGCATATTGGCGCAGGCAAAAGATCTGACGCATTGGGCTGAATCCCTTGGTCTTTGCGATGCTTGGCGTACATGGCACCCGCGTTCTAGGCAATTTACCCACACTTCAGCAGCGCATCATACACACGCGCGCATAGACGCCATTTACATTCCCGCGACTGACTGCATTATGCTTCAGGACGTCACTATCCTTCCGCGGGGTATATCGGATCACTCCCCGGTGCGGCTCACTGTAGGTGCCCCTCCTGCCTCTATGCGTCAGACATGGAGACTGAATGCGTGGTTCCTTCAAGACAAAGACTTCCGGAAAGTGGTAGGGCGGGAACTCCAACATTACTTCCAGACTAATGTGGGATCGGTGTCGTCGCCGAGTATCTTGTGGGAGGCTGGCAAGGCCACGATCCGTGGAGTCGCCACGGGGCAACTCAAGATCCAGCGGCGCGCGCAGTTAGACCGGATCACTTCACGCGAGGCTCAGGCCTTGCGCCTTGAAAGACCCTCCGCTCTGAACCCTGACGCCTCAGAAGCGAGGCTTCTTGTACACATCCGCGAAGAGATTCGGTAATTGTCGATGGACGCGGCCAAACTCCTTTGGCGCTCCTCCGTCGCCAGGGTGTACGCATGGGGAGACAAGAACGGTTCCCTCCTCCATAGACTGGCCACCTACCCCAGAGCGAACCGTATAATTCCCGAGATCATAGATCGGGACGGTTTGATATGTAACTCCTCAGCCGCCATGGCCCGGGCCTTTGCTCTGTATTACCGCCAGCTATACACGGCCGGGACTCCCTCCCTGTCTCTCTCTGATATGTTACGAGCTGGAGCCTGCCAACTCCCTCGCCTGGACTTGGTCGTTCAGGAAGACCTGGACCGTCCCATCACCCCAGAAGAAATTGGGGTAGCGATTACCCTTACCGCGTCCGGCAAGACGCCGGGTCCAGACGCTCTTCCCCAGGAATACTATGCCCTATACCGCGAAACGCTTGCCCCTCACCTCGCTCAGCTATTCAGTGTGGCAGTGGAAAAGGGATCCTTTCCTTCCGAGACTGACATGGCCACTATCGTGGTCCTTCCTAAATCCCAGCCACCCTCCCCCCGGTGCACGGGCTACCGTCCCATCTCCCTCATAAATACGGAGCTAAAATTGTATGCCACGATACTTGCCCAGCGCCTTAAACAACACTTGCACACGCTGGTCCATCCAGACCAATGTGGGTTCATGCCATCGCGTGGTACCCGACATTGTTTGCGGAGGCTTCACTCAGCCCTGGCCCACCGTAACTCGCTCACTCCATACCTCGCACTCCTCCTGGTAGATTTTGAGAAAGCTTTTGACTCGGTGGACTGGGGGTTCTTAGACGACGTACTGACGGAGATGGGCTTCGGGCCCCGCTTTCGTAGTTTCATCGGTGTACTGTACGCACGTCCGAGGGCACGTGTTCTGGTGAATGGGGTCCTATCAGATCCCTTTCCGATCGGCAGGGGAATGAGGCAGGGGTGCCCCTCTCACCCCTGCTCTTTGCTCTGGTGATGGAGCCCCTGGCGGCCCTGATACACTCGAGCGGACAGGTGCAGGGTTGGGAATGGCCCACTACAGACACAGACAAAATTGCTCTCTACGCGGACGATGTCCTGATTTATTTGGCGGACCCCGCGAACTCAGGCCCCCACTGCCTCCGGATACTCCGGTCCTTTGAACAGGCCTCCGGCTTAATCCTGATAAATCGGTCTTGGTCCCACTTCATGTATCCAGAGAATGCTTCGACTGGCAGTCCACCATACCGCTCCGCCGTCAATCATTCAAGTATCTAGGGATATGGGTGACTCTACTCCCTGAACTCAGCTGGGCTCTTAATGTCACTCCCCTGGTAAAGCGGGCTCGGGTGGACCTGTCAAAATGGCAATCTCTGCCACTGAATCCCATGGGAAGAGTCGCACTTTTCAAAATGATGATTCTTCCCAGATTCCTCTACATGCTTCAAAATACCCCCCCAATTTCCCGAGAGCGTGGTTCCGGGAGCTCGACAGCCTGGCTTCCAAATTCCTCTGGGGGACAGGTAGGTCCCGATTGGCCCTGGGCGTTTGTCGGATCCCATCCTTTGATGGGGGCTTGGGGATGACCCACTTATATCTATATTACTTGGCTACACATTTACTCTCCCTACATGATTGGTTTAATGGAGGATGGTCTGATCCGGCGTATAGGTGGAACTCAGTGAGTTGGGCCTGTCCAATATCCAGTCGATGATGTACGGGGCACCGGTCCCGTCCCGTCTTCCGGAGGCGACGCGTTCTGTGTTCCTGGCCTGGCGGGCCGCATTGCGTCATACCAAGTGGACCCACACACTGACCCAGTGTACTCCCTTGTGGCACGGTACCTGGCTCAGGGAGGTCAACGGGTTACAGGGCTTTCGGTCTTGGGACCTAATAGGCATTTCACAGCCGGGTGACGTTCGGGTGAGTGATCACATGCGCTCCTTTCAGGACCTTCAGACTAGGTTTTCCGTACATCACTCGCAGTTTTTTAGATATTTACAACTGTGTCATGCACTTCAAGCGCACCTCACGCCCGGTACAAAACTCCCGGATCACAGCCCTCCTGAGGCACAGATCATGCTGGGGGACCTGGGAAGGGGGGGCATCTCCCGTATTTACCGGACACTCATTAACAATACCCCAACATCACTTGATCGGCTGCGGACTCAATGGGAGGAGTGGGTGGGCACCTTGGAGGAGGAAGACTGGCGCGATGCCCTTATGGCCCCCAGGACAGTCACTGCATCCGCCAGATTGCATATGATAAAGCTTTATTTTTTACATGCCGCCTACCTGACACCGGCACGCCTGCATCGCGCAGGGCTCCAGTCGAACCCGGCCTGCGCTAGGTGCGGTCACGAGCCGGCTGACTTTCTCCACATGGTATGGGCATGCCCGCGCTTGGCACGATTCTGGGGGGACATCGAGGAGAAACTCACTGAGGTGCTGGGGTGGGGGATCCCACACGACCCGAAACATGCGATCTTGGGCATCACTGATGGGCTGGATGGGTCCAGGAATGAAAAACTATTCTATACCACGGCGATGGTGGTGGCCAAGAGGGACATAGCGTCTGCTTGGAAATGCCCTGACCCCCCCACCGTTGGGAAATGGCGGGTTGGGGTTGACTGGTGTGCCGCGCAGGAACAGACAATGTATGCAGCGCGTGGCTGCCCCAAGAAGTACCGTAGGGTCTGAGGGGGAAGTGGTTGGGGGGCATGGTTTAATTTCGCTGACGATGCTAAACTTTGTTCTTTTGCTTTTGTATGTACTTGCTTTGTGGGTTGTCCAGATTAATGCATATATTCATCTGCTATTATGGTATCTTGATGATTTGCTGGTGCTTTCTGTGAAATCAATAAAAATTTGTTTATAAAAAAAAAAAAAATCCCAAACTCTTAAGGTGGTCCATTTCCCTACAGGGGATAGACTTTTCAGTGGAACATAGGCCTGGGAATAACCATGCCAATGCAGATGGACTCTCCAGATATTTCCACTTAGAAAATGAAGACTCAACTGGACAAGGTTAGTCTCATCTCCTTACGTTTTTTGGGGTGGGGGGGCGTTGTATAGGAAAGTAGGATCTGCTTTCATGGTTACCCCCAATTTTTGCTGGTGTCTTTGTGTTTTTCTGACTAGTCTGACTGGGATACTGCAAATCAGGGCCCCAGTCTCTGTGCTTCCTCCCTAAATTGGACCATGGTGAGTACTTAGGTACCACCCTGATTGGCTACTGGTGTACCCTTGTAGGTCACTAGTATATGGCACTAAGGTGCCCAGGGCATAGGTACACCAGCGGTCCCCCATGGGCTGAAGCATGTATTATCCCACCCATGGGAAACCACTCAAATTGTGACTACAGGCCTGCCATTGCAGCCCGTGTAAGCTGGTGCTAGCACCACTTTACGACAGATATACGTTTTCTTATATCTGAGGTCACTACACTTAAAACCTATAAGTCACCCCTAAGGTAGACCTTTCAATCCTGAAGGCAGGGTGCTTGGTTATAAGTGTGAGGGTGCCCCTGCATGAGCAGGACACCCCTACAATTCCCGAAGTCCATTCTCCAGGCATTGTAAGTGTACCAGCCGTTACGATACATAGAGTGGCCATGCGTCATTACGTGATGGATCACTCTAAACTGCCTGTAATGAACCCTGGCATGTTTGGTTTAAAAAATGTTGGAATCATACCCTAACACCGGTATGATTCTATGCACTGTGGGCTCTTCGGGGAAGCCCTCCGTGCTCCCTGTACCAGTCTTCCAGAGTCTGACAGCAAGCTCTGGCTGCTGCCGACCACAGACACAATTCTGCCCTCCTGCTGCTGAGCCAAGCTCAAGCAAGGGAAGGTAGGACAATAGGTTTCTTGTCACAGGGAGATGTGACCACCTCCCAGACAGGACTTAGTGTATTGGGCCAGGGTGGGGGCGCTTGCCAGCGCCACTAGACTGCTTTGAAGGAGGGCACATTTGGTGCCCTCCTTGCATACTCCAGTTGGAAGCAGTTTGTGGAGCCGTTGGCTCTTGCGCGAAACTGGACAAAAAACATGGGAGTATCCTCACCACTGTCCGGACCCTCCTCTGGGAGAGACCCCTGAATCACCCCAACCCTTTTCTTAGGGTACTTAAGGGCTTACCTGTGGGTGGCTCTTTAGATTCATCGTGGGACAAGATTCAGATCCAAAACCACTTCATCTTCAACCGTCTGCGCACTTTGGACTTCGTTGGAGTTCGCTTTCGGAACCGAGATTGCATCTGGAAGACTCCTGCTGCTCCTGGTCTCGTTGTCCTGCCAGTCTTCTGCGTTGCCTGTGTTTGTGCTCATACAGGTTCTTCTCTAGGCCTATGGGCATCCAAGACACCCGAAGGAATCTCCCTTGGAGTGAAGGAGTCACTTCCCTGCATCTGCAGGCACCGCAACGAAGCTGACCAGTCTGCTGTTCCTAAGCTCCCATGGACTCCAAAAGGTTCAGCAACACAGGTAGTGGTTCTGCAAGTTCCTCAAGGCCTGCACTGTCTTCACAGCACGTTTGAAGCCAGTATCCCTCGTTGGAACCACTGGAGCAGTACCCCTGTGCACCGCGTCGACTTGCCATTGCCAAGGCTTGTTGGCTCTCTTCACCAGAGATCTTCTGGCTCCAGGAAGCTCCAGCCTCCAGCATCTCTTATGATCAAGATCTTTGTCCTTACCACATCCTCTGCACCGTGGGACTGCAGCATTGGTGAGCTGCTTCAGGTCCTCTTGCGACTCCTGTGCCTCTGGCCTGTGGGTCCTCATGAGGGTCTTCTTTGGCTCCAGTGGGCTCCCTGTTTGCTCTGGGACTACTCTGACTTACCTGCTTGGGGTGAGTCCCTTGGACCGTGCTGGTCGACACTGCATCTTTTTCGTCTGCCACGTTTGTTGCCGTTGCCAAGGCTTGTTGGTGCTCCCAACGGACACCGACCCCCTGGCTCTTGACATCCGACATGAGACAGCTTGTGAAGGGCTCCTGGTCTTCCACAGCGCTGCCTGGTCAGCACAGCTACAGCGCCAAGGTCACCATCAGCTCTCCTGCATCTTCCGACATCGGTGGGCATTCGTCTTCTGTCCCTCCTGGTCACTCCTGGCATAGACACTGTCCCCTCTTCTTGCAGATACGTCTCTTCCTGAATCCCCCCTTGGTTTCCACTGGACTCTTTCACCTTCTTCGCCAGCTGCATCTTTACTGAAGTCCTCCATGTGGTCTACAGTGGTTTCCGACGTTAATTCGCATCTCCTTTCTAACTCAGAAAATCGAAGACATCAACCAGAAAATTATCTCATCCAATGAAATTTCATCGTACCCTACAACAGTATATCCTGCCTCCCCTAACAATACTTCGCAGCTCATCTGCTTTCCTTTACTCACTACGGTAGAGGTTGATTCTCTCCTTACCAAAATTAAATCTGGATCCCCCCCTAGATATTATTCCTGCAAAAATCTCCTCCAGATTTTCCGCACAGTTAGCCACACCCATCTGTACCATTCTTAACAGTTCCTTGAGGACAGGCAGACTCCCCCTAGAATGGAAAGCAGCTCAAGTTGTACCCATCCGTAAAAATCTTAAGATCTCCACAACTGAGCTTTCCAATTACCGTCCCATATCTTTGCTCCCCATTCAGAGCAAGCTTATTGAAAAGCACATAAACAAACATCTGTCTGATTTTGTTGAAACCTCTCACTGCCTTGACGTCTCCCAGTCAGGTTTCCGGGCCAAGCACAGTACCGAATCTGCCTTGATTGAGGTCACTGATAACATCAGAATGGCTCTGGACAATGGTCAGGCGGCACTGCTGGTGCTGCTTGACCTATCGGCGGCGTTTGACACCATCTCGCACCAGATCCTACTGGAGAGACTTCAGGGCATTGGAGTACAGGGGGTGGCACTAAAATGGTTGACAGACTTTCTTACAGATAGAACCCAGACGGTCACATTGGGGACCTATAGATCAAAAACCACTAGAGTTACCAAGGGGGTACCGCAGGGCTCCTGCTTGAGCCCCACTCTCTTTAACATTTATGTTACCCCCTTGGCCAAACTTATGAGGAATTTAGGGTTCAGTCCCATCTCCTACGCGGACGACACCCAGCTCCTCCTCACCTTTGATAAAAACAGACCTGATATACAACTCATCTTTTCGGAGGGCATGAAGACCATTGCTGCCTGGATGAGGACCAACTTCCTCCAACTGAACGCCGAGAAATCGGAGATCATGCTGTTTGGAGGAGCAGCTATAAGCTGGACTCCCAGATGGTGGCCGGAGGAGCTGGGCAAGGCCCCTTCTCCCAAAGAAGTGGTCAAGAATTTAGGAATCAGGATCGAACAGAACCTCACACTCGATGCCCATGCCACTACTACTGCTGGCACCTGCTTCCACACACTCAGCTTACTCAGAAGAGTCTTCCCCGTTACCTTCCTCCACTAAAAAAACATTGATGCAAGCCCTAGTATTAAGCCGTCTGGACTATTGTAATGCACTGCTAGCCTCGGACAACGAAGCCTCCTTCAACAAGTTACAAGTTGTACAGAACACGGCTGCCCATCTAGTAGCTAATGCCCCACCCAGAACGGCTTATATCCCACTTCTTAACAAACTCCACTGGCTCCCTGTGAGAAAGCGGGAGGAATTCAAGATAGGCTGCACTGTTTATGAAGCTCTTAATGGACAGGGACATTCCTACTTGTCTGCCAAACTTACCAAGTACACCCCCCCACGGGCCCTTCGATCAGGCTCCAAGCTACTCCTTTGCACCCCCAGAATTAAAAAGACTCGCAAGGGTGGCAAGGCATTTACCCATCTTGCCCCTACTTTCTGGAACGATTTGCCCCTCCACCCTCGCGATTGCCAGAGCCTCTCTCAATTCAGGAAGCTTTTAAAAACCTTTCTTTTCTGAGTCCCTTGGGTCTGGCTGCTGCACACCGTCCTAAGCGCAGAGATACCCCTTTGGGGTGATTCAGCGCTATAGAAATTAATAATAATAATAATAATATGCATCCGGCTTCCCTTGTATAGGTATCCTGGTTCCCGGGGTATCCACGGTTGGGGTGACTCTCCAACCTTCCATCTTCCACAGGGTTTCTTCAGGGTCCTTCTTCTTGAAAACTGCAACCTCAACTTCCCCATTCACTTGTATTGAGCATGCGGTCGTGTTTCCACACTGCACACAGCCTCCGTGGGGTTCTTGGGTACCTACCTTGGGTGGTTCCTTGGGTCCCCAGCTCTAAGTTTGGGTCCAGTCTCGACTTAGGTCATGTCATGGTTCGCATTCCACTTTATTAGTATATGGTTTGATCTCACCCTGGATACCACTGTGTATTTGTGCTACTTACGTGTTCTATTACTGAAGCATTGTATGTATTGTGATTATATCTCCGGGAAGGAGATATTGCAGTGTGTTAGTGCGTGTTTATAATAAATACATATTTTTATAACTACACTGTTTGGTTCTTTTTCACTTAACCTACACTATATGATTAGTACTGGTAAAACAAGCTGCTTTACACTCCTTCTGGACTAAGCCTGAAGGCTGCTCTCCACAGCTACCACTTAGACAGCTTTCTATGGTTGTCTAAGACCACTAAAATAACCATAAGGTTTGTCTGGATTAGTGCAGGGTGCTTCACTTAAATAAGCGTGCACCACATACTAAGCCAGCCTCCTACAGTGAGAGAATGCGGCTCCAGAATCCCTGACTTCTGCCACGACCAGGCTGCTGCCTTCACTTTCGTCCAGGAGTTTGAGGTCTGCCACAACGCTTTCCTGCCTACAACGTCTTTTGCTCTCTCTCCGCCCTGGGGCTGAATGCATTTGCCGGCCGTGAGTAGGTAGTTTTCACATCTCTGGCTGTTCTTGCTCCTCATTTCCCCAAGTTTCTCTCAGTGCATACTGATGAGTTGTTGTCACTATTTTCCTGTTTCTTTTTTGCCTCTGCACACATTGATGGCTGCTGTGACCATTATTGTGTTGCAGTCGGGTTTTTGGCATTGTGTGACTTCTGTGCTTGCCCTGCTTTCGGGTGGCGCTCTTTATTGCTGATGGGTGTCTTGGCTCCTCGCTTTCTTTCCTTTGCCTGGTAATTATTGCTGCAGTTCTGTATTTTTGGGGTTTGTCGCCAGATTGTCAATGGGGGCCCGGTTTGAGCCTGTATATACCCTTGCATGCATTCTCTACTCCGGCTTACACCCTCTCTGTGCTGTGCAGTATTTGACGCTGGGCCAGTGGCTCCCCTTCTTGTTGGCTTTGGCCCGAGGGCCTCCCTTGCTGTCTCTCTGCGTGTCTCCCTTCGGTTGTACCTGGCAGTGGGCCAGTTACGGAAGGGGGGAGGATTTGTTTTCAGTCTGGGGTTTGGGTTTGAGGATTTGTTTTCAGTCTGGGGTTTGGGTTCCTTCTCCTGTATATTATCTGATTGTGCTGTCCTCTATAAACAGGCCGTCTGAGGTCTTGCTCTCTTTCTCTCCCTTTTCTGTCTGCTGTGGTTGATGCTTGGAGACTGGCATCCAGTCTTGGGTCACAGGACACATTGGTTTTTACTGCCTGTGATGTTCTCTCCGGCTATGCTGCCTGACCGTGCTCTTCTCACTGGTGTGCATCTGAATTTGGATTTTAGTTGCTGAGCTGGCGCCTTTACCCCTGGGTACCAGAAAGGGCATCTGTCCGTATTTTCCCTTGCCAGCAGCGACTCCCTGACACTAAGCAGTATCTCTCTGACGGTGTGCCAGGGAAGGCTAATTTCTGCAGTTCCCTGTCTTGCCTGTGGAGACTCCCCAGCCAGGGGCCGAACGCTTCAGCCCATGAGTACCACAGACGGCAGTGAGCATTCCCGGATGGGACACTACTAGGTGAGTGCTGAGGGAGGCACCTCCTCCTCAGGTTGGGTTACAGCAGGTATTGCTCCTTGTTTTAGAGTTGTGGCGGGTATTGCTCCACGTTTTTGTGTTGTAGCAGGTATTGCTCCCCAGGTACAAGTGGAAGCAGGAGTTGCTCCCCGGGTTAAGGGTGGTAGCGGGAGCCACTCCCCATGATTGGCACAGATATTGAGTGCCGGACGATATTGTAGGGTTGGTAGCAGGCAGTGCTCCCCCTTTGTTGCAACAGGTAAATAGGCGCCGGATAATACATTGGGATAACCCTGGTGACGGCATAGGAAGCAGCACTTCAGTGTAGCCAGAGGGCGGTCGGCCCTGTTACACTGCCTCCTGCTGGATACCGGGGGAGGTCTCCAGATGTGACCAGTTGTCCACCTACTCACAACAGGGAGGGGGTTGGTATTGTATTCTTTGCATTTATTTTTACTACTGTTATTTTGGTGTGCTGTTCTCCAATTGTTACATGGTGTTTTCCGATTGATTGAGATAATTAGTATTTTGGGGTATTACCGGCATTTCGCAATTGACTTTTCACATGCTGCCGTATTTCAAATGACTGATCACCAACAGCTTTACTACAAATGTTATTATAAAATGTCATGATGCTATGTTAATACACTGCGGACTGACTAGCAGACCTCCTGACATTTACTTTGTATTATACGTTACCATACGCCTGTGTGGTACTACTTATCACACTTCACACCCCCATTGTTCTTCCTTTGTTCCCACTATTGCTCTACTGAGACTAGGATCCTTGGGTGTAGTGTACTATAGAACACAGTGCAGGGATAGCATTCTCCCAGTTTGTATTTAATGTGTATGGATGGATTGTATGCAGAGTTCACCACTATTGCACTAAAACTCTGAATGGTACCCCCCCAAAGGCATTCAAATACTATCCTCTTTCTCACCTATCTCACTTCTTTCCTCTGGCTGCATAAGGACGTCGGTATCAGCTCCTTTAGCCCCTTTTCTATACCATTCTCACATGTGAATGCCCCATGGTGAACTTGTAGCAAATTAACTGTTGTTATGCCTGATGCATCGCGCTCTGCTTTGATTAACAGACATGGCGGGCTGATGGAAGGCAGAGTGTGATACTTAATGTATCGTCTGTTCTCCTTTGCCTTACCCCTGGGTAGTGATTTCCTTTTGTGTCACTGTAATGAAATATGTTTGAACGTTTGTAGCTGCTATAGGGTCAGCTGCTTACACACAAAGTCATGGGACTGAAGCGATTTTGAACAGTAGTCACCCAGCCCAACTTAACATGTCATGCTTGACAGTCAAAAGACTAGACTTACAGTTTCCATCCACAGACGGATATGATACGTCACTGTTGTCATATTTGTGACAGGTATTAGTTCTAGACACGGGTACTACAGGTACTCAAACAACTGCTGGGGTGAGGACGTTTTCCTGTGGAAGTGTACAATCATGGGACAAAGGTCAGGTGCCAATGCAGGGAAACATTATACAGGTTAGAGACATACCAATGACCACCTCCCCAGACAAAGATATTCGATGCTCTGCCTCCGCCACAGAACATACACAGTTAGCTAATACAAGAGAGATTTTGAAACCGCAGCTCGCCAACAAGGAAGTGAGTGACACTGCACTGAGAGCAACAGAAATATCGGGGCAGATGGTGAAAAATAGACAGAAGGGAGGAAGCCTGTTCTTCTCTCCAGATTTCAAGTGCACAGAACTCGGGAGATAAGAAGGGAGACAAATCGGTGGAATGGAATGCACACTAAATACCCCATTTTCCAAGGGCACTAGATGTAAATATAGGAACAATTAACGTGCACGGAGCTGACCACATCTGATTTCCAGTTTTTATGTTAACTCTTTTTATTGGTTTATCACACAATACAGTATGGAAAACTTACATCTATAGGTATCGAATAGCCGGCTTAAGGAGTGCTTGACTGCAAGCTTAACACAGCTAAAGGCCAACAACCCGGAGGCAGGCAGCGTAGTTTATAGGCTACATCCGACTATCCTATACGGCTAATATCTTTAGCCACGCTTGTCTAATACTTAGTCCCATGCTAGTACATGCGTGTGGCAACTGTTAAATGACTATAAACTTGATAACAAGCCATATGTATCGGCAAAGGGGAAAGACAAAAAAAAGGGGAGAATAAAGGAAAAACCATACCCCCCACCCCACCCTTTACCTTCCGCACCGTAAATTGGGTTGACATCTAATCTTCTTGTGGCTTACTGGGTGATTTTCAGTTTTTAATGCACTTAGATACACTGGACAATGTGTTTCAGGCCGCTTGAGGTGACCTGACGAACACTTATCAAGCTCTACATGATGTTATTCGCCAGTGTTTGCAAGAAGGGTAGAGGTACCATTTTGGATAACACATAACATTTCCTGGCATCAAAGATTCGATGACACATATCCCCTATACACAACAACGGCTAAAGTGCGACAATGGCGTAAATACAAATATGGTTTAATGAACATTCTGGATGAGAATACAGACAATATGAAGGACCAGAATACGCTTCAAAATACAGGTCCAGTACATTTTACTACAGCAACAGATACAATTGCATCTACAGTGTTGTTAGACAAGCTAAAAAACCCGCAAGTTGAAATGCCTGACTGGCCCCAACGAGTAGGTTCACAACATCAGTTATTAGAACTACTACGCCTTGCATGCGATTGCGTGGCAGAGGACTCATGTCTATTCTATGGCCTCTATGAGCAATACACTAGAAGATCAGGCGTATTGTTTAGGGTTAGCCTCGGAGACCACAACATGCATGATACATATATTGCACCACAAGATCGGCTCAAATTTTGATGCTAGCAAAATGTACAATTGGGAATCAGCACAAATAATGTGTAACCTTCAACAGGTCATAGCCCAAATACGAACATTTAGGAAGTTTATTCAAGAACTTAGTGGCCACTTATATCGGTTACAAGTATTAACATCTCCTGAGACACCTGGCACTCCTGATAATTCAGTACACTGGGAAAGTCAGACGATAGTCACTGAGCAATGTTCTGTCCAGAAAGGCTTTTGATATTACCATATGTTGAAGGGTTAAAGATTAATGTTTTGGGCTGCCCTTGTATTGACTCTCCTGACTGGCCACAGAGTCTGGGCATTGAGCCCAGACCAAAACTATAAAATGCAGTAAGTTTCCTGTGGTTATGAACAGAACAGAAACATAGTTCGTATTGTCAGTTTAAACACGTATTCTTCGAAGTAGAGAATGGAAAGGAATGCAAATACTTAAATGTATATTAATAAAATAGGATTGAATACTCTTACAATTTGTAGTTTGTATAAAGATCATAAACAATAGACGAAGAGAACTGTAATTATATATATTTGTACTTTAATATGCTTTGGTGCAAAAGTTTGTTTCCTAACATTTTTTATTTTCAGGTGCAAGAACGTCAGAGAAGACATGTTTGTTTTTCGTACATGTCTGTTTATGTTTTGTTTCATGGTGTACTTGTCAGCTAATACCCCTTTTCAGTGCGGGGGGTAACGCAACGAGTAAGGACCCTGATTGATGGATTTCCAAGGTCCCCACCCTCGCTAGCTACTTCTTAGAGTCCCTTACAACAGGAGGCATTTATGGCTTTAAACAATGACAGATCACATTGCATTGCGCTAATAGCTAGTTAATTACATAGTAGGGGCAAGTTTTTAGGAAGTGTGTGATAGGCCACACCACTGATACTCAAAGTGCAGCCCGGGAGCCACATGCGGCCCTCCTGGTCTTCACATGCGGCCCCTGGTCAACAGCAGACTGCTGTTTACTCGACTCAGCACTAACATTGGAAAGAAATGAAAAAATCAGGAAAGCATTACTTAAAGGTTAAGTGAAGTTAATGAAGGGAAGTAAATAGGGTGCCCTGCACCACTTCACTTTCAGGACCACATCTTGCAGGAAAAGTATAAAGGGTTCTATTAGATGTCTCCAACATTCAAGAAGTGTATTTCATTAACATGCAGAACAGTTTCTCCTGTGTACATCAGATTATGTCAGTGCGTTGAGAAATATTATTCTTGTTTTAAGCAATAGTTTTCAAGCATGAATTTGGAGATATTCATTCTCTTCCCCCACCTTGACAGAAATGCCTCTATTGAACTAAGAGTTAAGCCAGTTGTTATGTGCATCCTTTGGGTGGCCTGGGTTCCCATTATAAATAAACAATGTTATAATTTATTAAGTTAAACACAGGGATGATTTTTTTTTTAAGTACGTATCCTGTAGTCCTATTTTTCGAGGTCCTCTGGTATGTGTAAATAAAAGAAAAGGAAAAAAAGCTAAATAAATTGCCTAGGATCACACGATTTGGTAAAATGGAGAAGCAGGGATTAAATACGGGTTTTCTGATTTCACATTCTACAGTTCAGTCACTGGTAATATATATGCTTCGCTTTCCCTATGCCCACTGTACCACAAACACCCTCCTGCCCGACCACCTCTTTGCCTGGCATCAATTTAAGGCACTGTGCTGGGTTCCGATGCGGGCTAGTTCCATGAGTAGAGTATTCAGCCTGCTTGCGGAGCACGGCAGGACTGTATTCACAGACTTCCCTTGTCCCAGGTGTGCGAATTAGACCTCTCTACAATTATATTCCAGGGTCCACTTTGCGATCTTTGACGAGTGCCAGAATAAGTGATAATAGAAGTGAGGTGGAGGAACTTGTGGAGTTTGTGGCGGCAATAGGAAAGCCAAATCAGGAATTATATCACTATGTGAAATACCACAAGCATCAACGCTATTTGGAAGAACCAGCCAGTTAAGCATATATATAGACATGTCCTACAGGGACATGTTTTGCAGGCTATGACCACGAAGGGTGGCAAATTACATCAGGACAGGGTCGTGTTCAAGGGATGTGATGGGGACATCCTTTATTGGTTCACTGTTGTTCTAAATTGTGACACATAAGATGACTGCTTAACACAGGGGCAAAATGAGTGCAGCTGTGTAGCAGGAGGGAGGGAATAGTTGTGGGATATGCGCAATTCTGTGCAGCATACGACACATGAAACAGAGGCACAGGGTACAACGATGCAGGAGCAACCAGAGGTCCAGAGGAATAGCTTACCATGGACCTTCCCCACAAACGCCCCAGTAACCATGAAGTTGCCTTTGAAATTGCCTTTGGCAAAATAGGGTACTTTTCTTAGATTTGTATTATTCCACACACACAAAAACAAGCATATATAAAATAGTACTAGGAATATTGACTTGTACATGTATGTAATTATGTGTATGCAAATCAATGTTTTATTTTTCTAGGGTCATCAGGCTTGCAGACAATATTTTTCTAAAAACATAGATTGTAAGCAGGATGCGCTAAAATGCATATTGATGCAGTGCTTTCACTAGGGACTACAAAGAATGGATAATGAGTGGTAATGTTATGTTTATATGTTGATGTTTTAGTTAGAAAGAAAGAAAAAGGTATTTAAATGCATTGAATAACTATGCTTTGTATTGAATTTTTTCAGAATTCAATGTGTACAGATTTAAAATGCATAGGTCACTGCAGATGCAGACTTTAGGGTTTGTTGAAAATATTCTCCAGGTATTGGGAAAGGGATTGGCACAGTTCAACCACTATGAGTTTTTGATTGCCAAATGTGTTACTGTGACGGATATTCTTATATGTGCCTCGCTGTTGGGAGCAATTATAGCACAATGTTTTGGTTCTTCTTTTGCTTTCAGAGCTAATGATTATATTATTATTTTTAGATTCTTTCCTTCGTCTCCTTACGCAGTGTAATAGGTTTTCCTGTCTTCAAAATGTTTGCATGCACATGCTCCCTGATAACGTTTTTACCCTCTCATGTCCGGTTAGGAGTTCCACTGGTGTAAATGTAATTTACATTGCTGGCCGCACAATTACACAACTATTGTCTTCACACCTAGTCATAGGTCACAGACAGGGAGTGTTTGATGAGGAGTGTACCACACTTGGTACAACGGGTGGACCAGGTGTGCACAAAGGGGAGAAGTCATGTGACTGATTTCTTATAAATGATTTCTCTCATATGATTTTGGATTGTGTGATTTTTTTTATCAAGGACTGTCGTTCCCTCATGAGAGACTTACCAACCCTGTGGTTTGGCTTTGTTTATCTGAGGCTCCTGCAATGAACTAGAGACTGCGCAGTTAAAGCAGGTCAGATCTACTGCTACAAAGCAGTATGCCCACAATCTGGAGACAGGCAAAGAATGTCTGGTGGGATGCCACTAGTTTTGTTGTCCATCATAAGCACGCATGGCTGGGCCTTCATCATCCGGTGCTGCACAGTCGTCTTGTCAAGACCCCTCTAAACACCCACATCAGACGCCACTGCCTGTCCAGCTGCCAAGTGTGAGGGATTGATCTCCTGGACCCACGGCCCTCACACCACGAAAGCGCCGGAGCAAGAACATCAGGCGCCACCTGTACCATCAGCTGCTCCAGGGGCACCCTGCAGCTACAACCTTCGGTCCAAGAAAGCAGCAACAGAACGCAGGAGCTAAAAGAGGGCGTTCCTGCTGCACATCATCGCAGGATTAGAAGAGTGCAAGCGGGTCTGGCCTCCGGATACCAACCTTTCGAGGATCTTTGTTTTCTTCAAGTGCTCTGTGAACATCAAGTACTGGTAATATCTAATGTTAGACAAAGGGGGCACCAACGGCTTTTGAAACAAAATTGCAGGCACCCGCCTCAATAGGAGCGTGGGACCTGCTAGGTAGTTGCAAGTATTCATCACCTTCATAATCTGCAGTTCTGGCTGAAAGATTCTGCTGGAGCGTCCTTTCTAGAGCACCTGACCTTCGATTTAGAGTACCTATCGCTGAAGTACTGGTGACCTCTGATGCAATAAAAGGTACAGGATTGACCATTTGAAAGGTTTCATTTGCAATTGTTCAAGGCACCAATGACCAACACCTCTTCAAAGCCGGCCAAGATATGGCTAGGAGTACCAACAGTTATTTGTGCTACTATAACACTCATGGTGCCTGCAGATTCATCAAAAGACCTTCTACTAGGAACATTGAAACTTTGAACTTTTACCACTGATTTGGGAATGCCAGGGCGAATAATAAAAATGTACAAAATGCGTTGAGCGAAAGTCTTTGACTGAGTAGAAAGAAAATGATGAAAAGTTGCATGTATTGTACCATCACGTATTTGTGCACACCTGCTCCAACAGTGCCTCGTCGATAATAAACTGTAGAGCAATAGGGTACATCACATTTTATCTTCAACAACTATAGATTAAACCGCACCAACAGCATGGGAGTTACATTAACTAGTGAATGACTAGATTATATAGGACACAAATTTCCCAAAAGACAATAGAAAGCATTACCAAGGATAGTGCTGCACAGCAATGGTGATAGTTCACCCAGGTTCCCAATGTTCAGAAATGTGGGTTGCACTGTGGTCAGAACAAATACCCTTCACTGGGCAAAGGAACTATACCAGTTACAACACCATGATTACTGAGGAGTCCCATTACCTTGCACACTTCACGAACTAAGTCAGGGGCGAGCAAGGTATGGACGAATGTGGGAACGAGCACTGACATGGTTCAAGGAAGTCATGGATATTGGAGGCGATTATAATAGGGATAGAAGTGTTGATATCACACTGCGTAAGGATCCCAGTTTGCCCTAAATGCTTATCAGCAGTTACATCCAAGTGTGTGCACTGCATGCAAAGATATAAGCTACATGAAAACCACATGTTCCCAGCTGATAAAGAAAATGGAGACACAGAAATGATGACGATGAGGGGAAGTTATGAGTAAGATGTAGTGATTTGATATCAGATGGCGGAAGCCGTTTTTATAATTATTTTCTACCTAAATGGGCTGCCTACTTTTTGATAACATCTACTGAAAAGACCTGTAGAACCTTGTCACAAAAGAATTAAATAAATGTTTCTGCAGTTGCTGAAAGAAAGCTGCTCTCGTAACGCAAGGCTTGCTCAAGAACCACATTCAGACATACATAATGCTAGCTTAGCAACAGGCGCTTGGGCACACCACATTTGGAAGTGGCACAGTCTACGTGTCTTCATTGGAACTGATGTTGCAAATCATTTCTTTCGAAATTACCGTTACTTGCACATTGCATTAGCTTGGAAAGTCCTAAAATGTCACAAGCAGAGAACACGCGAATAGCAACAGCCCCACCACCTCAGACCACGCAGGTATCACAGTGTTGGCCTCTTCTGATTGGCATGGTGATCTATACTTGTGTAACTTGCCGAGGCTACTGATGGGCAGAAGCCACCCCTTTGCCTAATTTCTTAAGAGACGTCTTAATCCTGTACTTCTACTGAACATATATTGCATGAATAATGTCGTTTTTCCTTTGTGGTTTGCACCAATAAAAGGCTTTGGAAGACTTCTCCTTGTTAATAATAAAGCCATTTGTTGAGCGCGAACAGTTACCTCCAGCAGAGGTGTCCCGGCACTAAGTTCAACATTCAGCGACTTTGCTGTCTGTTCCCGTGCTGCTCGTACTATTGTTTGTATCTTGTCTTATAATTAATTTTCTCTTTTATCATATGTGCTGACAGACTGGTATTTCTAGAGTAGGCTTCTACAACTATATCTAGGCTAACATGGGTAGAAACTACTACAACTCAAGCAGGTAGAAACCCCATTCTTTTCTCTTTGTGTTTCAGGTGTAATGAAACCGTCCTGGTAGGAGAGAACATCAACTGCAACGTCACAAAATTCAACTCTGACATGCAATAGGGCACCTCCCGCCTAATGGATTTTTATTGGAGTTGTGGCGAATGGCTGTTTACACGACTCCCTTCACGTTAGTGAGTCTTCTGTTTTTTGGTGACTGTGCACACTCCCCCTGGGTGATTTCAGGAATTTATATTTCTGAACTGCATGATCATCCCATGAGCTGTCCAACGACCTAGTTACATCATCATTGGAGGAAGAGAACTGCAGAGAATTATGGTAGCACAGTCTGAGAAGACATCCCACAGGAGCATAGGCTGTTTAATGATGCCCAGATCTTCTTTGGGAGCATCCTTCGTTCAAGCAAAAGCAACAGCACGTTGATTGAAGATAACACGTTGGGAGTTATTAAAGGCTATAAATGCCACTGAGGATGGCTTCAATGCCATCAAAGAAGAACTGCAAGCCATGAGTTTTTAAAAAAAATTATTATTTTCCGTTTCTTTTTTATTGTTAGTTGCAGCATCATCTTCCATGTCCTATTTCAGTCACTCTGCTATATTTATAAGGGTCCCATGTTTCATATGACTTTCCTTCACTAGATCCATTCACAACGTCAAGGAATTAGTTTTACTACCAACAGCGAAAAGGGTCTGTTTTGTTTCCAAGAGCAGAGATTTCACGTAGGATTCTGTAAAGGAATCCATTGGCAATATGGTATCATCTCGTTGAGCCATCTGATCATGGTCCAAAGCCCATGTGAGTCCTTGAGGATCGAAGGACAATTTCTCTCATTTATGGTCACTTTTCTCCATTTTCTTTCACAGTTTGTTAAACTGTACAGTAACAGAAAATGCTTGCTATATCTGGCAGTTCCAGGCCTGTACCAAAAATACCAGAGACTCTATAGCACAACTGCATAAGCAGGCAACCCTCACTCCACCTAGTCACATCGGCCAAAGGGCCCAATTACAGAGATCAGAAGACCGCACCATCATTTAGCACCATGTGAAATGGCGACAGCAGGTCTAGCCTACAAACATTTCCACGGAACACTTTAGATAAAGTGTAATGGCTCGGTGAATCTGTGGTTCATTTTTTTTTTGATTTTCAAAAACCTTTATTGAAGGCGAGAGTTGTTGACCACAGCATGGTGCCTACATCCCTGGGCGGGCCGGCAACGCAAAGTAGTGTTCTGCATAGCAATATAGGCGAGGGGAAAGGTGCACAGCAAGCCGCCTACAACCACAACGGGCCGGCCGCGTCAAGTGGGACAAGTTTGGCAAGTAGCATTAAAGGGTCATAAGCATTTTGATCCAAAAAAAAAAAAAAACACATGAGAAAAACAACATTACCACTTAAGCATAGTTAACAGTAGAAGTTGCCCATTCATAATGACGTAAGCTAACTGTTGAGCTCATAAGTGATTTTACCCTATACTCTGTCGCCTCTTTGGAAATTGTACCCTGGCCTAAGTGATATCCCACATGCAACAGTTCACATCTCTGTCGTGTACCCCATCGTCACTAATGCGAGGCTCAGCGGCTGTGTCTGTAGCGGAGGTTTGCTGCAGAAGATAGGTTTGAAGGGGAGCCCATGTATTGCATGGACTGGAGGAAGGCGGTAAGAGCTCGGCATAGATGTGTAATTGTTCTTGACAATAGATAAGATCTTGCGGCCAATCATAGAATTTGGGGGCTCTCCCTCTTCCCCACCTGCAGGCGATCCGTCTCTAGGCGAGAAGGCGATACAAAAGGGGATGATGGACGGAACGTTTGAGCCAATCAAACACTCACCCCCAGTCAACTGATCTGGGTTTAATCCATCATCATTCTTTAGCTCACTCCACCACCCCAGTTCAGACATGGCCATATGCAAATCAGTCTGACCCTGTGCCTCATGGGAACAGTCCAGCCCGAACTGCCAAGCCATGTCTTCCCTGGACCGGAAACAAGCATCCTAGGACCGGTTTCTGGCATTCCAGCCGTCATCAGCCAGGCTTGCTTGAATCCAGTGGCAAAGTGAGCAAGGGACCCACGTCTGGGCATACCCCCGCCAACTTAGGGCGAACAAAGCGATACAAAAGGGGATGATGGACGGAACGTTTGAGCCAATCAAACACTCACCCCCAGTCAACTGATCTGGGTTTAATCCATCATCATTCTTTAGCTCACTCCACCACCCCAGTTCAGACATGGCCATATGCAAATCAGTCTGACCCTGTGCCTCATGGGAACAGTCCAGCCCGAACTGCCAAGCCATGTCTTCCCTGGACCGGAAACAAGCATCCTAGGACCGGTTTCTGGCATTCCAGCCGTCATCAGCCAGGCTTGCTTGAATCCAGTGGCAAAGTGAGCAAGGGACCCACGTCTGGGCATACCCCCGCCAACTTAGGGCGAACAAAGCGATACAAAAGGGGATGATGGACGGAACGTTTGAGCCAATCAAACACTCACCCCCAGTCAACTGATCTGGGTTTAATCCATCATCATTCTTTAGCTCACTCCACCACCCCAGTTCAGACATGGCCATATGCAAATCAGTCTGACCCTGTGCCTCATGGGAACAGTCCAGCCCGAACTGCCAAGCCATGTCTTCCCTGGACCGGAAACAAGCATCCTAGGACCGGTTTCTGGCATTCCAGCCGTCATCAGCCAGGCTTGCTTGAATCCAGTGGCAAAGTGAGCAAGGGACCCACGTCTGGGCATACCCCCGCCAACTTAGGGCGAACAAAGCGATACAAAAGGGGATGATGGACGGAACGTTTGAGCCAATCAAACACTCACCCCCAGTCAACTGATCTGGATTTAATCCATCATCATTCTTTAGCTCACTCCACCACCCCAGTTCAGACATGGCCATATGCAAATCAGTCTGACCCTGTGCCTCATGGGAACAGTCCAGCCCGAACTGCCAAGCCATGTCTTCCCTGGACCGGAAACAAGCATCCTAGGACCGGTTTCTGGCATTCCAGCCGTCATCAGCCAGGCTTGCTTGAATCCAGTGGCAAAGTGAGCAAGGGACCCACGTCTGGGCATACCCCCGCCAACTTAGGGCGAACAAAGCGATACAAAAGGGGATGATGGACGGAACGCTTGAGCCAATCAAACACTCACCCCCAGTCAACTGATCTGGGTTTAATCCATCATCATTCTTTAGCTCACTCCACCACCCCAGTTCAGACATGGCCATATGCAAATCAGTCTGACCCTGTGCCTCATGGGAACAGTCCAGCCCGAACTGTCAAGCCATGTCTTCCCTGGACCGGAAACAAGCATCCTAGGACCGGTTTCTGGCATTCCAGCCGTCATCAGCCAGGCTTGCTTGAATCCAGTGGCAAAGTGAGCAAGGGACCCACGTCTGGGCATACCCCCACCAACTTAGGGCGAACAAAGCGATACAAAAGGGGATGATGGACGGAACGTTTGAGCCAATCAAACACTCACCCCCAGTCAACTGATCTGGGTTTAATCCATCATCATTCTTTAGCTCACTCCACCACCCCAGTTCAGACATGGCCATATGCAAATCAGTCTGACCCTGTGCCTCATGGGAACAGTCCAGCCCGAACTGCCAAGCCATGTCTTCCCTGGACCGGAAACAAGCATCCTAGGACCGGTTTCTGGCATTCCAGCCGTCATCAGCCAGGCTTGCTTGAATCCAGTGGCAAAGTGAGCAAGGGACCCACGTCTGGGCATACCCCCGCCGAGAAGGAGCGCTAGGGAAACATAACTCCGCACCTTGGCGGCCAGCGCCTCAGTGTAGCCTAGAAGCGTAGTTAGGGGGTCATCGGGAATATGTAGCCCAGTCATTCGGTCAAGCGCTGTCAACACCTCCGTCCAGTAGCTTCATATGGGCGGGCAGTCCCAAGCTAAGTGTCTGAAGTCTGCTCCCTCACTACCGCAGCGGTCACAACGGTCGTTGTCACGAAGATGAAGGCGTTTCAAGCGCGCAGGTGTGTAATAAAGGCGGTGAATGTACTTGTAGTGAATGATGCGCAGTCTGCTGCTGGCGGAGATGTTTCCAGTTTGACGACAGCAGAAGGACCATTGGTCATCAGTAAGGGGGGAGCCCAGTTCCTCCTCCCACGGGCCCTTGGCTGAGGGAGGGTCGTATGTGCAGTCTCTTTGGATGGTGCGATATAGTATTGACACAACGTGTGTAGGGGTAGTTTGCTGCAGGAGGGCGTGTTGGGGGTACACAATGGGGGGCTCCTGCGGAAAGCACGGTGTGAGGGCTCTCACATCCTGTCGCAATCTGACATAGAAAAACCGTTCAAGTGGGGTAGGAGATGAAGTGCCGAAGAATTCCTCACTGGTGCAAAATGTGCCCTTGATATAGAGGTTCCCCCCGGTCTGGATGGAGAGTTTTCGAAGGAGTCGACGGCAACCTCCTTCCTGTGTGACCGGGAGGTCATGCCTACCGTGGAGGGGCAGTAGGGGGGAGTATAGTATGGTGCAGTGTAGTCGGTTAGCTAAGTCGCGCCAGGCGCTGGTGGTGCATTGTACAGTGGTGGAGGCTAAGTGCCTCGGGATAGCAGGGGTGCTCAAGTAGGCGGAGCACGGGGTTGGGGCCATGTACCCGTCCTCTATCGCCAGGTGGGGCATGTAAGGGGGGGATTTATCCAGTATGCCGCGAAGTGAGCCTGAGCGCAGCTGAAGTATAACTCCAGGTCTGGTACTTTAAATCCTCCGGCACTGAATGGTCGAGTGAGAGTGTCCCAGCGCAGCCTGGCTTGTTTCCCACCCCATATAAGGCGAATGAGTTGAGTTTTACGGGCTTTAAAAAAATGTCGGCTGGGGGCGTAGGGGATATTAATGAAGAGGTAGAGCAGTTTGGGTAGGACCACCATTTTTATAAGGGAGATTCTCCCAGCCAGGGAGAGGGGTAACGCAATCCATCTGGTGATTTTCTCAGTTATTAGATCGAGCGCCCGCCCATAATTGGCCGTCATCAAATCACTTTGATTGCGAGTGATGACTATGCCGAGATAAGCGAGTGTGTCGTCGCACCATGGAAGGAGATAGTCAGGCACGAATTGC
Source organism: Calotriton arnoldi (assembly GCA_963921515.1). Lineage (NCBI taxonomy): Eukaryota > Metazoa > Chordata > Amphibia > Caudata > Salamandridae > Calotriton > Calotriton arnoldi. Next base: position 802,225 of record CAWUFW010009163.1, read on the forward strand.
GTAGTGGCATCAGTGAGGGGGTAAATCTGGGACTTTCCCCAATTGATATTGACCCCAGAGAGGTGACCAAAGAGAATGAGCAACCTGAGAATGGGGTTGAGACTTTCGTCCGGATTGCGAAGATAGAGGGTGAGTTTGTCAGCATATAAGGAAATTAGTATTTGTCTCTCTGGATAGATGAGAGCGTGGTCTCGGAAGTGCTGTCGGACTTTGGCAGCCAGAGGTTCAATAGCCAGGGCAAAAAAGAAGGGGCGAAAGCGGGCACCCTTGTCGAGTGCCTCTGGCTATTGTGAAGGGAGAGGATCAAGCGCCGTTGACCAGAACGCTGGCCTGCAGGCCAGTGTATATCAAGTTAATCCAGGCTAAAAAAGGAGTGGGGAACCCCATACGTTGCAGGACAAAAGCAAGGTAATCCCATTCTAGGGAGTCGAACGCCTTAGTGGCGTCAAGAAAGGCTGCCGCGGCGTTCGTGTCAGGGTCAATATCTTGGAGGACAGCAAACAGGGTGCGCAGGTTGTGAGATGTGCCTCTGCTTGGTACAAACCCCGATTGATCAGGAAGGACCAGGGCGGTCATGAGGGGGCCAATACGATTTGCAATCAACTTTGCTAAAATCTTAGCATCGACATTGATGAGGGAGAGGGGTCTGTATGAATCGCACTGCGTGGCCGGCTTGCCCGGTTTCGGCAGGGAGATTATTAGCGCCTCTCGCATTGTCTGGGGTAATATGCCCGTTTCACGGGCCTCTTCGAAGACATGCCGCAGCGCGGGGATGAGTAAATGACGATATGTTTTGTAGAATTCGGCCGGGAGGCCATCAGGCCCCGGGGCCTTGCCAGATTGTAGTTGCATTATAGCGGATATTATCTCCTCGTCCTCATGGGGCACGAGGAGAAATTCTCTTTGATTGTCTCCCAGCCAGGCTATCGCAGTGTCCTCAAAGAAGGGGGTGAAATCTACGGGTTGCGTTGTGTGTGTCGTGTACAGGGTTTTGTAAAAACGTCTAAAGACGGCCACAATATCTGGGGTGTTTCTGTGTAGCTCTCCTTCCTCATCAACGATTTCTAGGACAGTATTGGAGAATCTAGGGGGGCGAATCAAAGATGCAAGCACTTTGCCTGGTCTTTCGCCTTCTCCATAGCGGCGTGCTTGGTGGTATTTCCCTCTGAACTTACATTCCCTCTCGGCCGTCTCCTGATAGTCAGTGAGCAGGTCTCTCAGGCACGCCTTCAACTCAGGGGTGGGTGCAGTCTGTATCTGCGTTTCTGTTTGCTTGAGCTCCAGTTCTAACTTGCGGAGTGTAGCGCAGATATCTTTCAAGACTCCCCCCACTTTTGGCAATACAAATTCCGCGTATGGTGACCTTAAAGGCCTCCCAGATCGTGGAATATTGTGTGACAGAGTTGTCGTTTCGGGGAAAAAAATCAGTTATCTCTTGCTCTTGAATACTGGGTCTAACAGGGCCTGCGGGGCCAGGCGCCAGGACATATAGGGCGATTCTTTGTGAGGGTGATGAGCACCGGTGAATGATCGGAATATGTGCGAGAGAGGTGAGAAGCGTGCGACAACCATGGGGTTAACCCTCTAGTGAGAAGCCAGCCGTCTATACGCGACCAGGAGGAATGAGCAGTGGAGAAGCAGGAGCCTTCCCGAACCTGCGGATGAAGGGCACGCCAGGCGTCAATCAGATCATGGTCATCGATAATGTGGTTGAGGGTGTGATGTGCGTTGGAGTAATGATGGGGTTGTGGGTGTGAACGGTCTAGTGTCGGATCCAGGGTAACATTAAAATCTCCTCCCCACATCAAATGTGTGGAGCCAATGTCAAGTATCTTACCCCAGAGGACTCGAAAAAATTCTGGATCGTCAGGGTTCGGTCCGTAGCAGGAGACAAAAGTCATAGATTGAGCAGGCAATCTACCCCCAAAGGATACTGTAGTGGCCTTGCGGGTCGGTATGGGACCCGATGGGGGTGTAAGGGAGTGTGCGTTTCACCACTATAACCGTGCCTCGGGCATAGGAGGAATATGATGAGAAGCATCTACAGGTCGCCCAGCGGGACGCGAATGAAGTGGGTGCGGTGGGGCCAAGATGCGTCTCCTGAAGCATAGCGCAGTGGACATTGTGGCGGTCTAGATAAGAGAGGATGTGTCGGCGTTTGCGGGGGTCTCCCAGGCCACGCACATTCAATGTCAGGAAGGTATAGGCAGGGGGCCTAGGTCGGGTCTCCATGGCGGTGTGGCAGAGTAATAGTGGTAGAGAGTAGACGCTTTCTGAGCTGGTCAGCTAACCAGGGCATACATGTGCTAGTTAATTCAGTGAAAAGTGGCATGAAACAATCCCCTTCCCCCCTCCCACAACAGCAGCCCAAACCTGCCGTGTCGTGTGCCCCTCCCACCTTCCCCAAAGACCCCATGTTCCATACTCCCAACAGGGGAGAATGGGCGTAGTGTCAAACATTCCAAACTAGAACAATGTAGGGTTTTCCTGAGTGGGTAGTAGAAAGAGGGCGACCAATTACTCCTCGCGTCAGCGAGGGTGCTCGGGAGGTATTAGTAGAAGTCCTCATCAGTCCAGAGCGAATGCAGTAGCGGGCTGCTTGCGAGGGGAGCAGCCCCACCATCCGCCAGGTAGGCCCAGTGGGGGTCGTGTCGCAGTTCACCGCGCGGTGCTTGGCCATGAAATTTACCAGGTGGAGATGGACGCAGAATCCTCAGGCCGGGGCAGAGTCGTCACTCTACATCCGACGTGCCTCCATCTTCAGTGAGTCGAGTGGAGGGGTAGGAACGGTCCGCGGACACCCTGGGTAAGGTTTTAAGAAAGTCATATACATGTTGAGGGTTAGTAAAGAAGCGTTGTTTCCCCTGGTGAGTAACTTTGAGGCGTGCTGGGAAGAGCATAGCGTACTCAATGTTCATTTGTTGGAGTTTTTTCTTTACTGGGAGGAATTTTCTGCGCCCCTCCTGGACAGCCATTGTAAAATCCGGGTATAGTGAGACTTCTATGCCATCAAAGAGCACCTTCTTGTATTCCCTGGCGAGTCGCAGGGCGGCGTCCCGATCCCTATAGTTAAGGAGTCTCGCAATAATGGGGAGGGGCGCCAGGCGCGGGGCGAGAGGCCAGTGAGCGATGCGCTCTCTCAATGTTGAACACCGGTGAGAACGCCTCTCTTCCAAAGGCGGTGGTGAGCATGCGTTCTACGTACTCTTCCATCCTGCCAGTGGCGGTGGATTCCGGTACTCCCAGGATTCGTAGATTATTGCGTCTGTGTAGTATCTTACAGAAGACACGAATCAGTGTAGTGATTTGTGGTGTCCTTTTATTCCAGCCCCCACATGACGGACATCCAACACGAACAAGGCACAAGCAGTCACTGACTACAAGAGAATACTAACTACCTCATACAGTTCTACAATTCTAGACTATTAACAATGGTATAGTTCTAATGATAATAGGACTGGCTTACCCATAACGCACTATACCACAAAATCCTCCCCTTGAAAAATGAAGAAGAGAAAAAACACAAAAACAATTAATTACAATCAAACATTTCAAGATACTTTTGGTATCATGACAGTTCTTCTCCACTAGGAAGTTTTGATGACATTACTAAGCCACCAGAGGATACATTTGGATTTGAGGAACATTGTAAATTTTCACTTAACGCAGGTTCTAAATTGGGGAGAGTGTTCTGCTTGTCATTAGAAACAAAACCGAAGTGTATGCGCCACAAGTTTCGGGAGCAACACTTGAATTTCCACTATCCTAGAGTGGTGTGCTCCAGGTATTAGAATTTTTACTATCCTGAGTGGTGTCTCAAAGTATCCCACCAAAAGTTTTTTTGATACTCACACATTCCTTATTACTGTTAGATGTAACAGGAGCAAGATGGCTAAAAATGCCAGACTTCACCATTCTGTAATAAAGCAGTGTTATTCATAACCTTTACTACATAAAGTTTGGGATTGCTAAATTCTACTCTCTCTCCTTTGGAAACTTTGCACTTCTACACGAACCCATTGGCCCTTACATAAACTAACCTGTTTGGTACCATGTTTTTGGTCATAATAAACATTGTTTTTGAGTTGAGATTGTTTGATTACCTCTCTTCCACCGTTGGTATATCACACTGGACCATTCCATTCCTATCCAGCCAACCAGGATTAATTTTAGAATGGGGAATCCTACCTCTCATCAAAGAAAAAGGACTTTTACCAACGGAATTAGGAATAGTGCTTCTGCATGCCCAGAGTAATTTTTTTCAACTCTTCTTCCCAAGGTAAATTACTTTTGTTGGCAAGCTGAAGGACCCCCTTGATACTGCGATTAAGTCCCTCTCAACAATGCTCCTTTCCGCTATGGGATGATATAAAGCAGTGAACCTTTGTTGAACACCAGAAGGACAGCGTTAAATAACTCTTCATTTCAAAAGATTTGAATTGTACACCATTATCAGATAATATAAATTTCTGGAACCCTTCTCTCAAGAAAATATCATCTTAAAAAATGAAATTACAGTCTTTGGTATTTATACATCACCAACACACACTTCTAGCCACCTAGAAAAATGTGTCCACAAGAACCAAATGCACTTCGTAGAGAGTCATCTTGCCACAACACTGGTCCCACGAGAATCTGGATGGCTACTACTTCCCATGGACACTTTGGGCAACAAGGAGAAGCCAAAGGCGGATTGAAAGTTTTAAGAGTTTTATCCGACATCTCACATTTGATGCATGATCTAACAGCATCTCTCTACATCAATGTCAATTCTAGGCCACCAATAGAGCTCTTTTATGCGTAATTTTGTGCGTGTAATACCAGAGTGGCTCCCGTGACACAAATCAAGTATTCTTTTCCTTAAACTCCTTCGGTGGAATTACTTTATCATCTCGTAATACCAAGGAATCATTTAGACTGAGCTCATTGCGCACTTCCCAAAACCTCTAAGCTCATCATTGTCAATTTTTTTGTCTACACCATTCCAACCTTTCACAATAAGTTGCTTGAGTACCAGTAAAATTTGATCAGAACTCTCTGCTTCAAGCCACTCTTTCCTTACTGAAACTACCACGTGTACTCTCAACTGAAATGGAAGCAACAGAATAATCATTCCAAGAATTGTTGTCCAGTTCAATTAATGGAAGGGACATGCGGCTCAAAAAAATCAGCCGTAAAGTTTTTGACACCAGGTACATATTGTATATTATACATGAAATCTTGTAATCGCATAGAGAGTCTGGCAATCCTAGCAGTGGCATTAGTTAAACCTCAGTAGTGAGTAGTTTAGTAAGGGGTTTGTGATCGCAACGTAAAACAAATTTCTGCCCCATAAAAATTTTCTGAAATGTTCTAGGGCCCACACACAAGCTAAAGTCTCCCGTTCTATTACCGAATAACGTTCTTCCATAGGGGTTAAAGAACGTGAAGCAAAGGCGATAATAACTTCTTTCTGGTTGTCATCCAATTAAGTTGGAAAACACCACCTAAACCCCTTGCTACTGGCATCAGTAGTAACGATAGTGTTTGCAAAGGGATCAAAACCTCTGAAGATTTGGCTGCATGGGCAATAGCTTTCTTTATCTCTTTCAAAGGATAGCTGACAAGAAGCACTCATACAAATTGTACATTATTCTTCAGTAAAGATCTCATGACATGAGTCCTTTCTGAAAAATGTATCCACAAATTTTGAATAGAATTCCGCAAGTCCCAAGAAAGACCTGAGATCTTCTTTGGATTGCGGGGCAGGAGCATCAACAATGGCATTTATCAAACTAGATTTAGGTTTGATACCCAATGCACTAACTTCATGACCTAAGTAGGTAACTTTCTTTTCCGCAAATTTGCATTTAGAAAGTTCTGCTGTTACACCTTTTTCTTGTAATATCCACACAACTTTTCTTAAACGTTCCGTCATGGACTTTCTAATTGGCCCCCATAACCAGGATATCATCTTGGAAAAAGACTACCCTTGCATATCACCAAACAGTTCATACATGAGTCTTTGAAAACCGCAGCTGCAGAAGCTAACCCAAATGGCATGTGGCGAAATTGAAAACAACCAAAAGGGTGCAAAAGGCTGTAAAATGTTGACTCATGGAATGCAAAGGGATCTGGTGATATGCACTGGAAAGATCAATGGTAGAAAACCACTTGGCACCTTTGGTTAATGAAAGCATTTCGTCAATTCTTGGAAGAGGGAATTGATCAATGATACTATTCTCATTTAAATACCTTAAGTCAATAAACATGCGAATCTTCCCATTGGCACGTCTGGCTATAACAATTGAGAAACCAGTCAGAAGCCTCAACTGGTTCTATTATACCAGCATCCTGTAATTTTTAAGTTCTTTTTTAACCTCCTCTCGTACAAGTAAAGGAATATGACTAACTCTTGTGAATCTTGGGAATGGCATTGGTTTTGATGCGAATCTTATGTGAGAAACCATCAAGTTTTCCAATGCCACCAGCAAAAACTTTAGAGAACTCATCCATAACCCATTTCTTGTATTTTCTGCATCACACATTACTAAAACTTGTTCAGGACTGTTAGGGTCTAAAATGATATCGAGTGAACGTTGATCTTTCCATCCTAAAACAGAAGGTCCATCAGAAGCCACATACAATTTGCACAATGCCCTCCTACCTTTAAATTCAAATATAAGAGATCTAAAGCCTAGCATGTTAATTCTTCTGTCCAGTAAAACTCTCAGGATTCACGTCAGTGGGCTGTAATAAGAACCAATAGTATTAGCAACATTTTTCATCCCAAATAGATCGAGCGATGATGGTGAAAGGAGATCCTGAATCAGCAGCAACTTGCAAAATTATGCCACCCAAAAGATATCATGCATAAAGGTTTGTTGCTGTCACCATCTGTGATATTTATCACAACATGTCTTACAGTACCAGCGGATGTAATGTCAGAGTTTCCTGAGATTCATCATCCTCATTGTTATCAGATAAATCTGAACTATTGTTAATGATGCAAGTGACACTAGGTTTCTTGAACGTTTCCTTCTGCAAACCTTAGAGAAATGACCTATAAGTCTGCATTCAAGACATTTAGCCGATTTAGCAGGACATTTGTCAAATCTTGCGGTATGGGATGTACTGCCACATCTATAACATACAAAACCAGATTGAGTAATATTCTCCTCCTTCCTAAGGTTAGCGTTTTGATAAGGTCTCATATTTTGATAGTGGCGAAGCGGTTTGTACGTGTAAACTTTTTCTTTTCTATTATCACTGATTTTGTTTACAGAAACTGATTCATTAGACAGAGTAATTGCTTTCAGCATCTGTCAGACAGTTCTGCTTTTTTGACTAAAGTTATAATATCCTTGAGACTAGATTCACCTTCAATCCATAGCTTGTCTTGAATATTTTTGTTTTTGGTGCACATAACCACTTGATCTCTGATCATGTCATCGTGTAAAGAATACCGAATTTGCATTTAATAGCCAAATTCTTCAATGCAGATACAAAATCTTCAATTGACTCATTAGGGTCCTGTTTTCGTTTATAAAATGTGCGCCTAGATACCGCCACACACACCACTGTGAATAATGATCATCAAGATCAGCGCATGGCACATTTGAAAACATCTAAATCGCCACTTCTTCATTTTCTGCATTTGATTATAAATTCTAAGACCTTCCGGTCCTAAACAATGCATTAAAATTCTTTTTTTCTTTTCAGGAGACATGACACTTTCATTGTCTTCAAGAGTGGCAATATAATTCTCAAAATATTCTTTCCACTCTTGCCATTAGGTTCTCTGGGCTAGTTAAGAATTCCTTAGGATTATTGAGACTTATACTGACAGAGTTACTTGCTGTAGTATGTGTTGTATTAGGAGTTGTACCAGCAGACCTTGTAGAGTTACCTTCCATAATAAAAATAATATAAAGGTATTAAAATGAGCAAATCACAAAGAAAAATAAGTGAGTTGGAATCTTACTGCAAGATCTGGAGTCCTGAACTGCTACAAGCGATCGCTGCAATTTTCAATAAAGTTTTTAAAAAACGATGTGAAAATCTCTTTTCTCTAGCTTGAATTCACTGTATGCAGTATTTTCTTCCGAACCGGAATCCAAATGGCCGCTGAGGTCACGTAACGTGACCTCGTAATTACACGTGGTGACGTTCTCCAAAAGAACTGATCGGTGGAACGCAGGAGGATCAGAACATGTCCTCGCGCCTTAGAATGCAGCGTGTGGATGTCCTCGTGAGGCTGTGCATGGAATGTCAGTTGCTCGACTTTGAAAGTAAGCAGCGCGGCAGTTATAGTTGCAGTTGCAGTTAGTTGCAGGAAATAAAATTTAAATTTCCGAATGAAAAACTCACAGGGAACGAAGTTTCGATCAGGCTCTTCTTCTGTTGCTGTATATTTCCTTTTCTGTATTTTGCGTGTCGGCTTAAACATTACCCACGCATTCAACCGAGAACAGACTGCAGAATCTTCGGTGTGGAAGATTTGTAGAAAATAGTTGGCAGGGGCTGGACATCATCGTCGCCAATTGAATGTGCATCTTACAGAAGACACGAATCAGTGTAGATTTGTAGGTCCTTTATTCCAGCCCCCGCATGAAGGACATCCAACATGAACAAGGCACAAGCAGTCACTGACTACAAGAGAATACTAACTACCTCATACAGTTCTACAATTCTAGATTATTAACAATGGTATAGTTCTAATGATAATAGGACTGGCTTACCCATAACGCACTATAC